>WOGR01000900.1:0-22217 GCA_015342045.1 Leptinotarsa lineolata
TTTTTTCACTCGTATTTTATTTCACTGTGAATTCTTTTCAAGTTTTTTGCTTAATATATTTGCCATTTTTAGTTATTCTTTTAAATTTCAATTGTATTGTTTATTTCAGGGATTTCAAATCATTTTACAAATTTTTAGACAATGGAAGTCCGAACTGCTGAAATACATATATACGTTGTTGAGAAATATTCTCCCAGATAAACATATACATGAAAGAAAATGCAATTATAACATATCTTTTTCAAATAACATTCATGGTGAGTCCTAAGACCTTTAAAAGGATGCGAAAATGAACATCGAAATTAAGTCTGTAATATACAATTAACACCTGCTGAGAAATGTATGTCAAACAGTTTTTTTCAAATGAGTAGGTATCTTTCTTGGATAATGACAGAAAGGCAACAAATCAGAGAATACCATATAGTATATCACATGTTCCAAAAACCAATCAACAAATTTGAAATATTTCATATTTTGAATCTTCTTTGACACATTTGAATAAATTTGGAAATGAAACGAATTTTGAGTAGGGAACTTTTCTTTCTGATAAAAAAACATTGGGTTACTGGAATTGTTTTTCTTTCGAAAAATCTTATTGACCTCACGCAGTATCTATGCAGTATAACGTTCTCTTGATTTTTTTTTAATTTTTCAGGTTGTGGAAGGTCAAAAAATTCCCTCAAACATATAATGACAACTTTTTGAATATATTTTCTGGTCTTCAAGGCCACAAAAGTTTTCTTGGGATTAAAGTTTTCAGAAAACTAAAATTTGTGGTCGGGTATTTGATATGTATTCCTATTTATTGAGTTCATTAGATGAGTTCATCATATAAGATTGAAGTGGTTTCAAACGAGTTGAAAAAATTCACGTTCAAACTCGCTTTCGTTTAATTACTTAACAGATTTTTTCAGTGTATCAATAAGTTTTATATCTCTCAGTTTACTTGAGTTATATACTCCACTTGGAAGGTATATCTCGAATAGAATGAACGACAAAAATCTATTTTATTACCTCCTATCCTACAAATTTTTCCGAGATAGTTCCAGATTCACACACATATAAAAGAACTCCCACAATATATCCCTCAAAGATTTCCGTGAGCAGTTTTTCCGAGTCTTTTCAGAGGTAGGCAATAATAATCAATCGGTTTATTATATCATTTTCCGTTTTTCCTTGGTCGAGAATGATTCCGTGACCAGAACCTAATGCCATTATGGCATGATGATCCAGGATATTTATTGTTACCATAACGTTGTACAATAGTGTGAGTGGAAAGAACAATGGATAAGATCAAATTTTCAAGATTGCAGAATATGGACAATTGAAATAAAAGAACGAACGAATTTTCCGTGTTCGGTATCATTAAGAAATAATGAACTTCTGCATTGTTTCTCTGATGATCTATTGTATTTTTTGAACATTTCTGTGACATTATTTTGGTAACTCAATAGAACAATAATCGAAGTTCATAAATAATTTGGAAAAAATAACTGCATTTCTCCGTAATGTCGATATATTTATCGACATCAAGTTAGAGAATTTCAACAAGAGATGATTGATATGAAAAAATATCTCATAAAATTGATCTCACACTAGTATCCACCACCCATTAACAATTCATCAGGTTGAAATAGGATGGCAAAGACGCATAACTGAACCAAATTTTACTGGTGTGCTTTTTGCACTGAGTAAAATGAGCTTCTTGATTGTATATACCTGAAAAAATTTCTAATGCAGAATTCAGATTCATGCGGAATTATTTCAATAAGGAACTCGGCTCGAGATAGACATCAACGTTTATTTATATTTTGGGGGTTTACATAGTTTGGGTGGGGGCTGCTATAGACTTATGCCTCTTCAGGGTTGGAATTTGTCACTATTGTTGTTGTTGTTGTAGTTGTGTGTCTTGTTCCTTGTTCCATCAGAGTTGTCCGGGTCAGTTGCTGTGGTTGGGACTTCCTAAAATTCGGTATGAGGTGCTGAGGGGGGTTCTAGTAGGATTTTGGTCCCTTCCAGGGGATAGTCGTCCACTATTTGACTATCTGATGGTCAGTGGGTAATCCTCCAGGATGTCTTGGATTCGTTCCGTCTAGTTTTCCATCGCTACCAGGGGTATGGCTGGGGGAAACGGGAGCTTTTTCTTAGGAATCCTTCTGGATCCTCCACGGGTTGTCCATGGTGTGGTCGGAGTTTCGATTGCAGTGGTGTTGTTGCTGCTCATCGTTCTGGTGGTGTAACGTCCTTGGAGTTCCTGAAATCTGAGGTTGATTGGGGTAATATTTATTAAATTGTATAGGTCTTAGGATGGATAACGCTATGGTAGGTTGTGATTTTTCCCTCGGTAGTTAGGGTGCGGTGGGATTTTCTCGGGGAAAGCGCACAGTAAATCGTGCCTTTGTAATCCAGGATCGGCCTTATGAACATTTTGTTGGTGTGTAGAAGGGTCTTACTGTTAGGAGCGGAGGAGTATAGGATTGTATCGTCTGCGTATTGGAGAATTTCTTGGGTTATGGGTGCGTCGTGGACGTATATTATAAATAGGGAAGGGGCTAGGATTGAGCCTTGGGAGACTCCGGTTTTAGGAGTGAAAGAACTCGGCTCGTCATACTCCTAATTTAGATACCAACTGAGCGCGGATATCCTCATGCGCTAGTGTATCGAGTCGGCGAATGGATACCAAATTCCAGATATTCCAAAATGATTACAAAGTCTGACAGTTCAGAAGTGTAATGACTCTGGTATTGAACGTACACTACCTGACGTGTTACTGCGTAGAGCCGTTTGGGATTCTTCTTTGAAGCTAGCTGAAATTAACGAAAGACCTTTATAATAATTTTATCTTTGTTTCACTCCTGTGGAAATTATTTTCATTGGATTCAAAGAATGAATATTGTTTCGTTTAATATAACCTGCAGTTAGCCAAATATGATTTGAGAGTTAGTAGTAATGAAAATTATAAAATATTCCAAATGTTAAAAATGAAATGAAAAGTTTTTACGAACAAAAGGATGGTACCGCAATAGACAGTCCATTAAGACCGGCGATGGCAAACTTTTTCATGGAAAATTTCGAATAAAGGACTTCAGAGCTAGCGGCCGTGGAACCATATTGTTGGCTGCGTTGTGCTAATGATACATTCGTATTATGACAAGATAGTGAAGAGACACTGAACGATTTTCTATCATATCTGAACCCTCTCAATCCAAAAATCCAATTCACAATGGAACGAGAAACCAAAGGGACTCTAGCCTTCTTGGATGCTCTTGTGAACATACGGAAAGACAGTACTTGGGCCACCAATTGTACAGGAAACCAACAGGCACAGTCAGGTACCTGAATACAAACTCTAATCCTCAGCCACAACAAAACAGAGGAACAACTAAAACGTTGGTTGAGGGAGAACGACGTATCTGTGAACCTAAAAGACTTCCTGAGGAACTTAATCACCTGAAAAATGCCTTCGAAGGGAATAGGTTCAGCGAAGAATAATTCAAGCAGGCCATACGACCCAGAAGACAAAACGCCAACGTCGTCCTAGCTAGGCTAGTCAAGGGAAAAGCTTTCCTTTCCTATGTTAAAAATGTTACTGAACGGATTGGGAGAATCTCAGAGAACCGTGACGTGAAATTATTATTTAGCCTAACAAAAACCATCAGACAAAGTCCAAGGTCAGCTAAGGATCCCAGAGAATCCTCAGCAATACCCGAGGTATACCGGATTTCCTGTAGCTGTGTACGTAAAGAAGTATAGGTACATTATCTCATTTTTAGAAATAGTATTACTCGAGTATATAGAAAGGCAATAGAAATTCATAAACACAGGGAGTATCTCAATAGAAAAGAAGCGGTAATGAACATTAGTAAAATATGGCTACCTGTTCACGAACAAGATCAGGTGATCCAATCGAGAGTAACCAGGCCACGCCCAACAATAGTAATATAAAACTAAAATACCAGCATCGTAGATACTGCGTTGGGATCAACAGGAACAACAACTTGAGCATCAACTCGGGCGTTAACACATCGCCATTGATTAGGTCTACTGCAGTAGTAGGCGTCAGAAATGAAAATCTGCAGACCACGAAACAAAAACCCGGAAAATAGCTTTTACACAGAAAAGTTTATAGTCAGAAGTGTTGATGATTGAATAAATATTTTGCGAGACATTTGAAACAAACTGACTCATTCATAAGCGGCATTACGACGTTGAAAAAATGAACAAATACAGAAGTAACTCAGGTCTACCAACAAACTGAGCAACTGAAGGTTGAATTTAAGCCTCTGGCATAAAACGAATCGAACAAGAGCTCATCAGAACTGTTACACTAATTGGCATTAGGATTGGCGATTTGAGATGAGTGGAAATTCATACAAAACACATGTTTTTTCCAAAAATTCAGACAATAATTGGAATTACATAAAAACATCATCTGAGTTTCTTTTTGGTAGGGTCAACGTGACTAATCCATTTGTAAGCGGTGGTAAAAAAAATAATAATAATGTTTATAATAATAATGTCTATTCATAAATAGTGAAAAGATACAATGATACAAAAAAATAACTTAATAATATAAATAATATAATATAACTCAATAAATACACTCATCTGCAAATCAGAGAATATGCAGTCATCATCTAACGTCGTATTTTTTCTTTTCACCTTTAGTAATACTATAGTAAAAGATTTTCTCCCTTATAGGTGTTGACTTTGAGTACACACAGAATTTGCAATAGGAAGAACATTGGTATTCCAAAGACGAACTAATGCTGAGAATTTCATCCATGTTGTGGGATTTCAAAATAAATAGGAATATTCCATATCAACAGAAAAATAACAAAAGAAACATTCTCCCTTACGTATTCAGTCTACCATTCTAATTCGCGTTTCACTCTCTAGTGGAAAATTATCGACGATAGGCTGCACTTCCACGGCGGAAATCGTCTGGAAAACCGGTTTTCGGACCATAACTACGTTTATACCGCAACCAAGAATGGGAGAGAAATAATAATATTATACCGAAATAACCAGGTATACAAATTATATCTGACCTTTATTTAGCAACGTCAGTCATATGTTCCCAATCGGTTATTATTGAGAATAAAAAATTTGAGTGGGCATTTAGATTATTCATGCTCTATGAAAAAATAGATCCCGAGTCTGGATTATATTGAAATATCTCCTCAAATTTCTGGAAAATCATAGAACACAATCATAATGATTTTCCATACATTATCTCTAACATGTCATCTGTTCTTTCACCATATCCTCTCTTTTAATTTGTTAGTGTAAGTTTTTCTGCTGTCATCGATCAATTTCCATTTTCCTTCATTTCTAGTTATCATTTGTTACCTGCTATCTGCCGCCTATTTTTTTACAGTCCCCTTGTCATTTGTCAAACCCTGTTGTCGTCTGCTATCTGTCAGAATAATAGCTTTTCTCAATACTAACTTGTGCATAGCAGCTGATAGCGAGCTGCTTTTATCATTTTTTAAAACACCTTATTGAGTATGCCGCTTTTATTGTAACTGGTGATTTTTTAAGAGGTATAGGATTTGATTTTCAAAAATAAAATTGAAAAAAATGATGAAATCTTTATCGGAATCGATAGAACGATCAATATAATTTAATGTTTGAAGATGATTTCATGCAAATATTTTCCGCGGCTCCACTTTAGATGGCCCATGCACTCTCTCTAACATATAGACCGGTATTTCACGTATAAATGCTCCAATATTGGCTTCTTGAGCGTCAGTCGTTGCTGGTTTATCTCTGTAGACAAGAGCCTTAACATGATCCCACAATAAATAATCCAATAAATCACACGATCTAGGCGGCCAATTAACGGGCCCCAAACGTGAAATAATTCTTCCTTTTTGGGCAACAAAAAATCGTCAATCATCACATGGTAGTGCTTGCTTGCCATTCATAGTAACGTTCCGGCCATTGTCGTCTTTGAACAAGTACAGTCATCACGAACACTGGCGGACACAGCCGCAATATTCTCTTCGGTCCTCACTCTACGTATGCCTGTTGGTGATGTAATGTCCAGTAATGTAAACTGGGTTCGAAATTTAGTCACAAGCTTCCGAATAGCCCCCTCAGTAGGCCGACGAAATTGTCTATAAAGTGGAAGAAGTGCACGATGCCCTTTCTTAACCGAGCATGAATTTTGATAATAAAATTCAATATATTGCAAGCGATGTTCATTCGTAAGACGATTCATGGCTAAATCATAGACCAAACTGAACAAGTTTGACGATGACACAAAACACGATTCACGCGTTATCTGTCAAAAACAGTGTTGCCAAAAAGATACCAGCAAAAAAGTCACTCATTATTATATATTTGATGATATCCAGTATGTATGTAGAAACCATGAACTTTAAGAAATGATAACTTTTCATAAATACTGTTATGTCATTAATAACGGTCACAGAAATAAAAATATATTGTTACGAGTAGATAAGTTCGTAAAAAGAGTGGTAAGCGTGATCAAATTCACGAATTGGGGCGTCAAATTTTTATAGGGTAACATGAGTTCAATTTTGAACAAATGACGTCTCCAAATGAAATATTTCTAATATTTTTTCGTTCAACAAACATAAATTTACATTCATGCATGTGAACTGAAAAAATCACATAATATTTGAACAATTTGAACGCATATGTAATACTTGTTAAATTTATAAAGATTTTCAAAATTCACCTTACCTTTAATATTTCCATACAAAGTTGAATATTCACCTTTGTTTCCGTCGAACAAGAATTTTCTTTTTATAATATATTCACTGCGAATAACGTTGACGTTTGTTTATTTTTTTATGGGTTGAAGAACAATAACCCATTTAATAAAACCGGTCCGGCCAATAGTAACAAATGTCATTCATTGAATCAAATTGAATTGATCTAATAGGCAAAAATCAACATTCACAATTACAAAATATTTAATAGCATAGGATAGAGTCCACTTGGATACTCCCCAATTTTCACATGGTTTCAGGCCACCCTATATATTTTTTTCTCGTTCTACAATTTGCATATTCTATCTGTTTGGTTCTGTTCTGGTAAATGGGATGCTGCTTCTTTTTCGCTTGTGGTTTCGTTTGCGAAATGAAAATATCACTACTCTAGTGTAGTTAGAGACAATGTTTCCTTAAGATAACGCCATCTATGGGATCGACAGAACACCTAATCTATGAATATCAGAGATAACGGAGCCCCCAAGGCGGTCAGTTGCAACAAGAGCCGAAACACAAGGCATTCGTAATGCAACATCGGACAGCGCTGTTTTGACTCGTCATAGTTCTAATCAGTGAGTGAGCTTGGTTGAAAGATGGATGCATTCCACCATTCTTCACCCGGGGTTGAGTGCCCTGAGATATAATCCTTCCCACACTGTATGCAGAAGCTAAAATCTCCCCCATTCACTTCCGCTTGGTCCTCAACATGCTGCGTGGTATTTCAGCAAGATTGAAATCTGACCGCTTTTTGTCTGAAGTCAGCTTCTAGGGCTTTTACTCTCTGTTCTGATTATTTGTTGAACCTGACTCTGTGTGTAGTATGCACATGGTGGTCCCTGGTCCTAACTCAAAACGAGTGTTATGTGCCACAGACTAATGTGTACACATCCATTAATGAACTCAGCTATTCTTGAAGGACAAGTCTAAGTAAGTGAAGACGATGACATGTACCCTTACGAAGACATAATCTATGGGATCGTCAGAAGACCAAATCTACAAATACAGAAAATAAACGAAGGTCTGTGAAGGCGGTCAGTTAAAAAGCCATGTTTTGAATTGCACTACCAAACAAGATTCGTCCCCTGTTTTTTACACCAGCTTCTACTACAAGGCAACTAGTGAAAATCAGAGCCTAAAAACGGAACATTCGTGATCCGATGCCAAACAGCGCTGTTTCGATCCCCCATAGGTCTCATCAGTGGTACTAGGCAACCACGAATGCATTGGTCTCAAAGGACAAGCCTGAGTAAGTAGAAGCGAAGTTATCTCCCCTTAAGAAGACGCCATCTATGCCCAGATTCTACTGTGTAGGAACGAAAAGAGATATGAATGTTTTCGCAAGGAAGAAAAAGTATAAAAATTGTACAATCTGAATGATAGGTTTTATGACTTTTGAGTGAAATGAAGAAGTCCTGAAACAAGTTCTGTGGGTGCAGTGGTAGTGGGCGGATCTGGTCCGCCCATAAAGAAGGTACGTGGATGACATGTGCTATCGCGAAGCTACTTTTTGTGCAGTGAATGCATCAAATAATATGAAGTGAGGGTCCTCTTTATTCACGCCGGTAATCAGGCCGGGATGGCTCGTTTAACCACGTGAAGAGGGCGTTGGAAAAACAAAAGGTCTTTCGAGGTGGAGACGAACTCAAACAATTCAAGACGTTTATAAATAAACGAAAAATGGGTGAGAAAACTAGAGGGTGGCATCATTCCCTCGAGCAAGACTGCTGCGCCCTCGCACGAAAACTCATGTCTACTGTTGATGGGAGGAAATTGGCCAAATGCGCCCGAGAGGGAAGCAACGGCCATACAAAAGGGGGGAGAGAGAGTGTTTCGCATTTCATTCGCAATATTATTTAAATATATTTTTCTCTTATTGTTATCTATCTGATATGCAAATATACTTTCAGACCCACATCGGAATATTATAAGATGATTCGGTAAACTTGATTACGCGTTCTGAAAATTTTAAGGTGCATAATAACCATTCCGAGCAGACCATCCCAGGGGTAGCACTTGAGCCCAGGCGCCATCTGTGATACGCATTGTCAGATGACGCACCGGGACTGAAATCTCATTATTAATTCACATGTAATTTGGCTCTCTACAAAATTAACCTAAATTATAGAGTGATCTGGTTAATCCGGCAGAATTTTTCCGGTGGAGCCTAGATTGAACGTCATCGTGGGATTTGCAAAAATTTTCAATTTGAAAATAACGTAACTTCCTAATGAAAAATGACGTCCAACTCGAATGCGATTTTCCGGCATGATGGAAAAGCGGAATTGTTCTGTCGTGGAATAAAAATAAAAATATGGAGTAGATTTTTATGTTACCTATATTTCCATTTTATGTCGGGAAGTCGTGAGCATTGTGACACATTTCAGCAATGTAATTTTCAGCACGTCCCACTGAAGTCGGTGCAGGTTTCTGAAATATGAATTGGCAGCGTGCTTGCGGGGTAGTCGAGGATTTTTCTTGAAACAGCTGATTTTTGGGTCTCAATTTGAAATGCTTTGCGTTTAAAGACATCGTTGGTGCAGGTTTATGCGTAACCTCATTCCGAAACAAGTTTTTTTCGCAAATACCTGAACTACAATACTCTTCTCGACGCACATTTCATCAACCAAGTTGAAGTTTTCAGGGTCGTTAATGAAAAACAAAAACATGTTACTTTTTGGCTGTCTACTTCTCCATTAATAAACAAAAAAAATATGGATAACTTCAATAGAGACTAAGAAAGAAAATAACTACAGTGAAAATGATTTGTAGACATGTAGATCAAACATAGAAGTGAAAAATGATAAATGGAAATTTTCTATGTTTTTTACTTGACTTTTATAACTTTTATAAAAGTGGTAAAAAACATAGAAAATTTCCATTTCTCATTTTTAATATTGATCTCTTACCATATAGTAACGGCTACATCATTCAATTTATTCAAACATAGAAGTTTTTTTCAGATACAAACTGAAAGAAAACACCTTTTCTAAACAACTACTCTCACATGAACATTAAATTACATGAAAACTTATTTTCAAATTCAGTTTGGATTCCAATCATTTGTTTGGAGTGCAATAAACTGATTTGTTCTGAAAATATCCCCTTTTCAATTCACTATAACTTCTGTTTCATGTAATATTGAAGAAAAACGAAAACAATAATCTTTATTCCAAATCATTCACAGGCAAGGTAGCTTAATTTAATATTTTTCTTTCCATGGTGGGTTTATCGTATACAATAGGGGTGGGTATTAGGGTACGTGTCTATATCTATTTTCATAACGCGGAGTACGAACGTTCTCATGTAGTGTAGCAGAAGTCAAGACTTCAGGTCTTTCTTGGCTTTGTGGAGTTGCTTGACTTAGAAAAAAATCATATCGTTTAAAATGGAATCTCAAGGCTGACCTTATCATCTTCTTGATTAGGTATGTTCCACAATGGAGATAAGCCTTTGAGAAGACAAAGTCTATATGTGAATGACAAATTTATGCTAGTGTCCAGAAATAATTTCTCGAAACGACAATTCTAAAGGACTGTATATCCATTGGGTCACCAATATATATTTAAATAAAAAATGATAAAATAATTCTTACTACACAATTCATTGAAAATTAATACATCATCAACATTTGACAATAAATCTCTAGGTCAATCGTGAAATCTTGACTTTGCTTGTTTCTATATTTATGGTATTTTCTGAATCAGAAAATGTTGAATGTTAAAAAAGTGTTTAGTTAATTTGACATTTGTATTTTTTCTGAAGGGCCTTTTTGTCTTAATATTTCTGTGTCTCAATAGGCACTGGTCTGACCATTTTGGATTGGAATGAAATGACAGTGCATTTGAATTTTAATACGTTTTTGTCCTAGGTGAAAGATCAGAATAAAAGCATTATTTTCGATTTCAATGAAATTTTCATAACAATCCCAAAACAACAAAACGATAAAACGTACAAAAGTTTTGCTCCATATATATTTCATTGAAATATGTCATGGGTGTAGGATACAGACTACCACAAAAGTGATGAATCCTGACTGGCTACTTTCTTGCCACAATTTCTAGTTTATAAATCTAAACTCAATACTTGACGAAATTCAGTGGAGTTTATTACAAATGTAGGATCCTAATATTCCTCTCTGAAATTATATGAAATAGGCTGAAAATATAAATGAAGGGTGATTTATTCGAAACCGACCACAAGGCATTACAGGATGATAGAGATCTTTCAGGTAAAAAAAATTCTCTTTGAGTGAGGTATCACTCGACCCCTATTTCTATTTGGCGAATGACATTCCCACTTGGAGGGTTAAAAATTTTTTCTATGATTTTGCAACAAAAATTGTTCCTTCCAGTAAAAAATTTATGTGTTTTTGGATTTGTCGATAAGTACTTTCTCACCATGTGATACTTTGCGGTACGTTTTCGATGAGCCACCCTATATACCTATTATTTGGTTCATCAAAAAGGGTTTGTAAGTTGCTTGAGATTTGTCATTTACGGAGGAAAACAGTAGAATATACCAGCGAATTACAGTGCATAACATTGTCGCACCATGTAATTTAGTTGATTAAGAGATAATTGAAGTGGATTCTAATTGGAAGTGACATTATTTTAAAGGATGTAGAGGCAACAGGGAATTTGTCGTCAAGGTACACCAAGCGGGTATATGCCAAGAACAATTATATATTCAGTAGTGATCACTCAGCAGTAATGTGACAATATTCAAAGCTTATGTTTCAGAAATAGACGAGACAAAAAAAAGCATTGCATATCCCAAAAAAAGTATTTTTAATGAATCCGTTGAAGGGAAAAGTTTGTAGTAAATTGAATACCTCCTGAATTGAGTAATGAAAATGTCCATTTCCAACAACACTGTTAATAGTCGAATTTAAAAAGTTTTTTCTTTGAGAGTACTTAGAAACAGCTCCGATTCTGACGATATATTTTCTGTGATTGGGAAACACTTTGAAGCGAGACTCAATCTTTATATGCTATATTCAATAGTTATTAATATAACACCAATATGTACATTATATATTCAGGTAATGAATATGGCGCCAAAGTAAAAGCTTTTTTCGGCAGATATAATTAGATGTGAGAGAAATTGATTATTCTCACAAGAAAAAGTCTAACGGCGTGAAATCGAAAGATCTCGGTGGCCAGTTCCGTTACCAAGAAATGGTTCAAACCATTCCTTGGTAAGAGGTAATGTAATTATTCATTTGTAGTTTAATGTAAAAGTTTGAAAATGTCCTTTTAGGACGAAACTACAGTAACTTCAGTTATGAATAATTAATTATCATTTTTCATGATAATCAATAATAATAATAAATGTTTATTCACTAAATCAATAAAACAATCAGTAAGTATACAGGATGGTGAAAGTAATTAAACAATGCTCATCACAGAAGCTGAATCTATCGCTTGTGCGTGACTTTCTATTCACATAGAGCAGTAGATGGTTAACAGTAGGAATATATGATGATCATTGAGAATTTTACAATAAAAAATTGATAGTTGGTGATAAAATTCATAACATTTATACATTGAAAGTTGGTGATAAAATATATTACATTTATACATTCCATCAAATATTAAAAACTGAATTATAAAATGTCTCAAAAGAGCGATATGTGATAAAAGTGAGATAAAATTTGTGAATGTGATTTATTCCTATTCGACTCATATGGTTTAAAACGGATTTGCAAAACTAAAGAAGTTCAACATTTATTCTTTTGGTTGACAAAATCATGTATTTCTTCTCTTTGGCAATTCTACAGCCATCGTTTTGTTTTATCTTGAAGGGATGGATATTATTTATGTTCTTCATTTCGACAGGAAGCGAAGAATATAGTCTTGGTGCCAAATAATTACAATGACGCTGTCCTTTCGTTTTATCGCAGCGTGGCACGCTCAACGAATTATTTTTACTTCTGGTTCATGATTCATGTACGGCTTTCGTAAAATTAGTTCTCATAACAAAACAGGTCATTTATTTCGTCATGAATCAATTCGTGCGTTTAAGGGACGGTAAACCGAACAAGAATAAATTACCTTGAAACATATTTTCAAAGTGAGGGATTGATTTATACATTGCTTGGCGAAACCACCAAACTCTTTTGGCAAATTACCCTCCACTTGAGTTATTGATTTCACTTTTCCAACAATTTTTACATGCACAACCTACTATGAAGAAATTAGGTTGAAACAGTCGAGACTTAGCACTTTTCAATACTTAACCTATTAATAAAGCTGAATTAGTGTTATACAACTTCCAACTAATAGAAATTGTTCTGCATATAACCATTATCAGTAAAATGATCAGTTCAAAAGTACGTGACTATAGACTATCAAAAAACCTATTTCAAATCCATTCACATTAATCAAGTTCTGATTTACGGTTTGTATCAGATATTCCTTCACGTTTACTAATTTCATGAAAGAAAAAAAAACACCTGATTCTTTCGTGTGGGCTCAAGAAATCTTACAAGTTCGTGGAATTCCTGCTATCGGATTTTAGAGGCATATTTTAATTTGAGAAATCTACCATATAAACACCGACTGGAAACTTGATAATCCAAACTCACAGTCGTCGATTGGGAGATAATGATAATTTATGACTCATTATGGTGACAGCTCAGCTCCGTGGCGTATGTCAGTTAAAATATGGCCACTGGTAAAAAGAAACATACTATTAAAAGTCTTAGTTGATAATCTTTATTGTCATCAGCATCTTGATACCTGTTTTTTAGCAGCACTGCTCCTCTTTATTATTGTAGACACGATTCATTTCAAGTTTTTCAGTTGCCTTGAAATGTTCAGTTGATACCGACTGTTTTCATGATGATATTATTCTGAAAATTTTTCATTTTTTGGTATTTTCGTATGTTTCAACATAAGGGGCTTTTGAATGAGAAAACAAACCCCTTCTAACAAAAAGAAAAATTACCTATGTGATGGAAAAACACTGGAGTCATTTTGAGAAAAGAAATTCTTCATTTTTTTTTTTTTTTGAAAAAGAAAAGCATATTTTTAATGTTTTTTGTATTTACCAAAAACCCGAAAAAACAGGGCTGGCCAGAACTTTCTGAATTTGTGATATCAGTCAAAATTTGATTGAAAAAATGATCCATTGGTTGTTTTTTTGAGAATAGTACATTGACAAAATTAATAAAACTAAACGAAGGCACAAATTTTTCTAAAGCTCATTAAATTTTTCTGTGTTGTGTAATATACTATTCCATCAATATAATAGTCAAAGTAATTCATTCATGCAACAGACCCTATAGTGCACAGCATACGTCAGAAAAGAAGGTACAACATAGTTAAAATCTCTAAGTAAAATATATGAATTAAATCTGATACATGAGTTGAAAGTTAAAACAAAACACAAACACTTAAGACAATCGCACAGCTAAAGCTGTGTATATTTTCTAAATTACATATACAGTCATCATTTTACGGAACATAGATGTACATTCATATGAAAATAATAGAATATGGAATTGAGTATTGAACAAAAGAATTTTTCAACAGGCAAAATTGCGTAGGAAATCACTTGACATATTCAGTAAACTCAGAAACCGAATAAAAACAATGTTGCAGATGGAAATTTTCAATTTTTTCTTGAATAAAAGTGAATCAAGAGTTTTTATTTCTATTGGTTACATATAATAAAGATTGTTATCCAAAGAATTCTTCTGGGAAACAGTAAGCCGGTATTTTGGTAATCCCATGAAGTTTGCTTGTATTGTATTGCAGCCATGTGTTTGAGATTGTCTGGTCAACCTACTCATTTGTTCATTTATTTCTCTCAGAGAATGTTCGATATACAGTGTGTAACAACGAAAACGTAACAGAGCCGTTTTTGAATATAAAAAGTAAGAATTTTAAGAAAAGCTCGGACAGGTCGATTTCTAATTAAAGGGGACACCTTTCAGACTAATCAGATTTTTTGCAGTACGCCCCCCCTCGGAGGTAATTCATCCGAATTGGCTGGCTGTGTAGCATAAACTTCAAACTTTAAATATCCCCACAAAAAGTAGTCCAGTGGTGTTAAATCTGGTGATCGTGCTGGCCATTCAATTGAACTTCTTCTGCCAATCCATTGTCCTTCAAAATGGTAATTCAAAAAATTTCAAACCTGCTGGGCATAATGGGGTGGTGCACCGTCTTGTTGAAAATGGATAAACTCATCTTGACATCTTGGATTCTGTTCAATTATTTTAACTATACGAGGTTGTATTGCCTCTTCAAGAGGTTGTAAATAAGAACCACCGGTTAAATTTCCATCGATGAAAAATGGACCTATAATATGATTGCCTAATATTCCGGCCCAGACATTCAACTTTTGGGGATGTTGGGTATGTATTTCTGCATATTGTCTTTGGTTTTCATCCAACCATCTCACTCATGCCCTCACAAAACTCCTGTCTTCGGTCAAAATCATCCTCATTGAGTTCATGAACAAGTAAAATTTTGTAAGGATGGAATTTGTGGTTTTTAAGGATTCGCCATGCGCTCATATGGCTCATTCCTGCCATTGCTGATAAACCTCTGGTATTCAACCTGGGATTGGCGATGACTTGACCCCAATCACTCCAATCGAATTATCGTCATTCACTACCCTTCTTTGAACATTTCTTTTTTTATTTAAAACCGAACCTGTCTCCGTGAATTTTGTGACCAAATCCAGAACGTGATTTCTGCTTAGGTGTTTACCAGGGTTTTACTCGTTAAATAAAATTGATGTTCTATTAGCATTTTGGTCGTTGCCAAAAAATAAAGCAATAACTGAAACCCTTTCAGCAGTAGTGTGAGGCATTCTTAAACAAAAAACAATACACGATCTGTTTAAACGAAACAATTGAACGGTGTACTAATGAACACTGGAAATAGAGGAGTGGGTATTGATTTCCAAAAAGGGATTTTATTTAACAAAAAACTGATAAAAAGAACTGCTCGAAAAGTTCTTTATTTAGGCATACAAGTTACCTAGTGGTCTGTGTAATGATTATTAACATGGCAATTTCAACTACAAATTATCTCAGAAACTAATCGTTACAAAAAATTTGCTTTCAACAGAGTTGTAAAGGTATTCATAATACCTTTAAAACGAGGTGCCACTTGACCTTTTTTCCCTATCTAAATAAGGTTTGTCGGACGCACCCCTCCGAGGGGGTGCGTACTACAAAAAATCTGATTAGTCTGAAAGGTGTTCCCTTTTAATTAGAAATCGACGTGCCTGAGCTTTTTTCGAAAATCTTACTTTTTATATTCAAAAACGGCTCTGTTAAGTTTTTGTTGTTACACACTGTATTTATCTTGGTTTTCGTCGTTTGTAAAAGTCGAGATTTCGTCCATTCTTAACCTAGAATTTATCTTTTTTATGATATCCTCTTCAATACCACCCGAGAAACCGCAATGGTTTGGTGTTGGAATGAAACTCCTGTAAGATTTTTTAATAATAGATAATTTCAGTTTAACTTGGATCTAAAATGCCCCTTTTTCAGAGCTGAAAGATAAAATTGTTAGGAAAACTTAGACGGATATTCAGTATCAAAAACTGATTTTATATAAGTTTAAGTTTTGATTTGAACAGGAACATTTTTAGGAAAGATTAGTTTTTTAGGAAGAAGCTTCTTGAATTCCCATCATTGAACGAAAAATGATGCGGGAACCTTCTAACGAAAGAACGGAAAAAATGGAAGTTGTTTGGCGATAGAGAGGTAGTGATTCAAAAAGCTTCTTCAGGTTTCACTTCAGCATTACTTGACTGTGTCTACCATTATCAACAATTCTACCAAAAATTTCAGTAAATGTTTAAATTTCAAACTGCTCTTTGGCGGATGTGGCTCAACCAACAGAAAAAAATTAACCATTTTATAGAGATATCGAATACTTCTCGAACAAGCTGTAATTTGACTCAATAAACAGTATAAAACTTTCAAAGGAGTGGATCTGTAGAAACATGTTTTCCAAAATAAAAACCGACCTGTTGAAGAATTTTTTTGAAATGTATTTTTGAGATGAAACATAATTCATCCCACCCTAGATTTCTACACAATATTGAGTTACTACTAATACCACTAAACTTCTGATCGTTTGATCAGAATGAATTGACCTAAAGATTCATGGGATGACCCATGCTCCAAGCTATCAATCTCGGCACCTTCACCTCTCCAAACAAAAGGGTTAGCACAATCATCGTCCCGAAACAATCTCCTTCCGCTATCCCTAATTCCAACCGATCTTCTCCGCGCGTCATCATCAAATCCAGCCCTCCGCCAAAAACAAAGACAATAGACAATCTCCTCCTTAGTTAAAAGCGGCGATGGAGGAATACAAACAAAAGAAGCGATAAGGTCGCCTTATATGCATTAGGCCGCCTTAAAGAGAACCGTGTTCGGGGTGATGAGTGTGAGGGGGCGGCGGGCGGTGTGGGGGTGGAAGCTCATCTCGGGGGCGGGCTAACTTCATTACGGATCCATTTGATGGGATCCGAGGAGAGGATAAGTCTAAGACGTGCCTAGCGCGTTTCCGCGGGAGAAACAGGGGCGGTTTCGCCCCGACTGAATGGCTTCGTTGATTGAGAGTGGTGTGATGATGGCGATGACACCGGGTGATGTTGGAGCATAGAGTTTTCTGTGAGTGTTCTCTTTCAATTTTCCGTGGATCTTCAGAGAGGACCAATTGAAACAAAACGAGGACCCCTCGATTTTAATTTCAAGAGGGAGATTTCTCAACCATATTTTCAACCTTATCACTTCTATTCTTTCGGCGGAGTGCACTCAAATAATTTAACTTTGAATGGAAATAGGGATCAAGTGAAACGTCATTGAAAGGACACCAATATACCTTTTTCTCTACTTTTTAAAATTTGAAGCAAACTATTGATAACTCGACGATTTTTTCACATTGATGAAAACGTATACTGTTGAGGGGCTTTTAAATTAGTGATTCCATAGACATTAAACTGTTCCAATGTTATTAGTATCTATTAATAATTAGTTTGGAATCAATTTTGACATGATTATATTGTATAGTCCAAGTAAACGATATTGTGCACACTTAAAGGTGTCGGAATTCTCAAACCGATATATAAAAATGAACCACTTGCCAATTAGTCCCCGTGGACTCTAGGACTGGCGGTTCGTATTGAATAATTGTTACTAACCGAGTTTTATGATTGGCTGAAGAGTCGTAAAATTAAATTTGAAGTCATGTTACGGTGATGAATAGGAATCGGGAAACACGGGTATAGTTATCGTCGCCGTCTCATCAATGTTCAGTTCAGGAACTGATTGCGATTTGAGTGTTGAAATTTGATATTGGTGCAATAATTATTACTTGAAATTTTTGTTATCTGTTTAAAATGTGGCGTCTTTGGACAAGTACTAATAGTAATAACGAGTGTGACATTGACGCAGACTTTTTCTAGTGTAGTGATTTCAATAGCGATGGTGAACAATGCGAAAAAGAGATACCAGTGAATACGATTCGGATGCATTTGAATATTGAAACACAGAGAGTATGTTTCAATGTATATAAAAATCTAAATCTAAGTTTGGTTTCGAGGGAAACAAACTATTACACGCAACATCAGATTTGACCGAAATTTCTTGCTCAACTGTATGGAAAAATAGCCAAAAACAAACCGTATTAACGCAAGATGCGATGTGATACAGGAATACCATCTTTAGATTTTCATCTAATAAAATCAATAAAAAACAACCAATATACGACTGTACAAAAGCAATGGGATTCCTACAATTGAAAGAAGAATTTGAATATTTCCGGCCATAACGTTTGCTGCTGTGACAAAACTCTTCAGCACTGAATAAAGAAAATAGGATTCCGATTCAAAATAATAAAACGCAGTTATAGAAAGCAGACGAATAGTGGAATTGCGTATCAAATACTTAGAACGAATAACTAAATATAGACAGGAACAACGGCAAATTTTCTATTCGGACAAAACTTGGTATGAAACTCACGACACAGTTACGAAAGAGTGGACTGATGGTTCGAGAATGTGTACGCCTAACATGCTTGCAAACAAAGGGTCGCGACTAATCATAGTACATTGCGGAGGAAATAAAGGATGTGTTCCGAGTTCTTTGAAATTATGTAGACTATCATAAGAACATGGAAGCTAATATTTTCGAAATATGGTTTCAGAACTCATGCGAATGCGAATAGTGTAATGGTTCTTGACAACGCTTCCTATCATTCGCGACAGCTCATCAAAGTACCGAATGAAAATACCAAGAAAGATGAAATACAACGTTTTTTAATGGATAACAATTTGTATTTTGAAGATTACTATACCAAAAATCTAAGTGTTTGATATGCAATTCCACTATTCGTCTGCTTTCCATAACTGCTTGCCGTTTTTTTGTTATTTTAAATTTGAATCCTACTTTCTTTATCCAATTCTGAAGGGTTTTGTCACAGCAGCTCACGTTATGGCCGGAAGTATTCAATTTCTTCCTTATGATTTCAGTTGTAGGTCTCTCATTGGTTTTGTAACAGTCGTATATTGTTTATTTCAGTGATTTTATTAAATGAACATCTAAAGGTTTTGGTGATCCTGTATCAAATCGCATCTTGCGTTCATAAGGTTTGTTTTTGACTTTTTCACGTACAGTTGAGAAAGAAATTTCAGTCAAATCTGATGTTGCTTGTAATAGTTTGTTTCCCTCGAAACCAAACTTGAGATGTAGATTCTTATATACATTGAAACATACTCTCTGTGTTTCAATATTCAGATGCAACCCAATCTTATTCACTGTTATCACTTTTTTGCATTGTTCACTATTGCTATTGGAATCATAACACTGGAAAAAGTCTGCGTTGTTATCACACTCGTTATTACTATTAGTACTTGTCCGAAGATGCCACATTTTAAACATATAACAAAATTTTTAGGTAATTATAACTACACCAATATCGAATTTCAACACTCAAATCGCGATCAGTTCCTGAACTGAATATTGATGAGACGACGACGATAACCATACCCGCGTTCTCCGATTTCTACTCGTCTCCGTAACATTACTTCAAATTCACTTAATAAAAGTGAGAGGTGATCGAAACGTTTGTTGAGAGAGCACGACGTATCTGTGAACCTAAGAACTTTCCTGAGAAACTTAAATCACCTAAAAATTGCCTGGAATGGGTACAGCGAAAGAGATTTCGAACAGGAGGAGAACGTTGCAACTTCGCCATTGATAACTTCTCCCGCAGTAGCAGACGAAACGTCAGGCATAAAAACCTGTAGATCACGATAAAAAACCTGGAAAATAGCTTCCACACAATTAACAGTATTATTATTGTCGTCTGATGGAATTTAGTTCGATACAAATTTGTGACGAATTTCAAAGTTTATTTCTTCAACAGGTGGTATATGAGAACTACCATTTAGATCCTCACAACAAGAGTATTGAAAAATTTCTTGTAGAGAAAGTAAGAAATGTTTCTCGTTTCTGAGAATCATTACACCGATTTGTTGCTGGTCATTATATATTTCTACACATTGGGCGTTCAACCTGTGTTGATTACTGAATATTATCAATAACTCTTCTATTTTTCAATAACTTTCAATTTATGTGTAAGTTGTTGTTGTATCAGTGTTATGTAAAGTTGCCAATTCATTAATTCGTATTATTAAATGCAACTAGATGTTGCAATGAAACGGTGTTCTGTTTGCTTTCATCTCGCTATTGCTTCAAATTAGACATGGGTTAGAAGAATGTTGAATTTGTTATGCAAGTTGAAATAGATCCGAATATTCAATTTGAAACTAAGTTAAAAATTGTAGAAACCGGTGCATCAGTGAAGATTCGCTTTCGAATGGAATATATAATCTGATACTGGATGTCAAGTTCATTGTGGTATTCTACATTTATCTTACGTAAAGGAAATACATTTTGTTGGGTATCATACAAACAATTTGAAGGCAATTTAACCCTACAGTGGACGCAGAAGAAGGCTATTACAAGCTTGTAATAGCCTTTTTCTCTGACTATAGAAGACAGAGTCAAATATGTTTTCTAATGAAAAAAAATAATAACGTGTACTTGAGGAGTTAAAACGAGTTTATATCAGAAATATGTAATGTGGCAAAGAAATTAATATTGTTTTCTAGAATCAATCAATAACAAAGTTGTAGATTGAAACTGATACTTTGATGACACAACTTGTATTAATGATTGGGAAAAAGTTGGTAGACCCAAAGTTGTCGATTACAATTCCTACAGAAAGTATGGTTTCTTTAGGTTTTCAGAGGAACTCAATGGAATTACTCTGCAAAATATCTCCCACAAATGAATCGTATTTCAAAATATTCCTGACGTTGAGTCATATAAGTGTAATATTCTGCTGGCGAGAATTGGACACCACTACATTATTTTCAGTTGTAACATTGTGTTCGTGAATAGCAACTTCATTATCATTATTGAACATTTTTTATTTCAGAATGAAAGAAATAGACTGATGAGGAGAAACATAGTTAGGTACGCAGTATTAGCATATGTAATAACACTCCAGAGGGTTTCTCTAAGGGTAAAGAAGAGATTTCCAACTTGGCAGCATGTTGTAGATTCTGGTAAGTGATGTTCACGAGATAATATTTATTTTTACAATGCCGTTAGTGCCTATGTCAGAATCATGTCCCTTCAATAATATAAAACGGGAGTCCTTCTGAATAAATTTCTCAGAAAGTCCTGAAATCTTATGTTGTATCAGTTCAAAGTTAAACTTTAAGGCTCAATTGTCGAACGGTAATTTGTGAAACATGTGGACGGGCGTTGTCATGGAGTAATACCTCTTCTAACAATGAAATCAAATTTTTCAAGACAATCTCTTGGATATATATTACGGCCTAGAGTATTCTGAGCTCACTATAAATATTACCATTTGGTGACACTCATCAGACATTTATAATGTAAAAACGTTTCATTAGATAGAAAGAGAGAGAGAGAGAAGAGACTAATTTCTGCAAATCAATCATCCCAGTGCCGAAACTTCCATATTCCGTGATTTCTATATCCACAATATCGAATGGCTCAAATTTTCAAATTTCAACGACGAACAAGGGCACAAAACTGAGGCTTTTGCAATAAGGAGCGGACTTACTCAGATTACAGAGGAGCCAACCAGGATTTCTGACCATGATGGAGAATATGCTAGTCTTCTGGATTTATATCTAACAACCAATCCAGAAATTTACACAGTCACCGTAACGACTCCATTGAGATCTTTTGACCACAAACTCATTTCGTTGTTGAGTGAATTACAAGCAAAGTTTGGCATTACTGATCTGCTAAGTGGGACAATCTTCAAGACCATTTCCGAAATTTTCCTTGGCTAGATGACTTTTATCGGCAAACCTTGATTCAACAGAAAATGTGAGCAAGCTCTAGCCTCCAAAAATCTCGCCTACCGGCAGTGGCGCAAAAATTCCAGTACCGAA
>WOGR01000901.1:0-21250 GCA_015342045.1 Leptinotarsa lineolata
ATATATCAGAATATGTCAACTTTTCAATATGTATTTTGATGTCTATTCGCATATTTCTATGATTTTTTCAAACTGAAATAAGATTACCCATTTCAACATTCCATGTATTTTTTAAGTAATTGTTTAGAAGTTTGAACATCTTCAAAAAAAATTTAATTTTTTTTTAGGGAACGGATGCATTGCAAAAAACTACAATTCCAGTGCAGAAAATTGATGGACAAGGATCGGAAAAGGCAAGAACGAAATGATGAAATTATTCGAAGTTTGGAAGATATAGAAATGAGAATGCGTAGATTGACCTTAAAAACGAAGGATCTGGAGTCTTTTAGATTTTCAAAAGAAAACTATTCACAGAAAAACCGATATTTCCAAAGTGGAATTGAAGAGTCGGTTGTAATGCCTTTCACTGTCAACCATAATAGAGGAGAATATTATGAAAAAACTTTGAACAGCAACAAATCATCAGACAGAAAATTGAAAGAACCCATATATCATAGATTCAACAAAACTCCAGATGATTTGAACACTGTAGCTGAATATATGACAAACTCTATTTCTTCCAGATATTACAAAAAAGATATTATTGAAACAACACCAAACCCACTCTATCCTGTCAGTCCCACTAAAAAGGAATTTGAAAAGGGAGTTTACGATGGAATTAAGAATGAGAAAATGAACACGAATTTGCCATGTGATACCAATGATTTGAAAGTTTATGAACCGAAAAATTTCGAAGCGAAAGGTGAATATAAACTAAATGAAAGTTCTTATTCATCTGATCACCTTCAGAATCTCGTCTCTGAAAACAAAGACAAGACTGATAATCAACCTTCAATTATAGATTTTCGGAAGGATTACCAGCTACAAGAAACTCCAGTGAATGAAGATGGTGAAGATTGTATGCCCCAAGAACCTTTGCAGATTGAACGAGAAAGGAAAACTGGTACAAAACTTGAAATTTCTATGAATATATCACATGAATCAGACTTTAACAATTTGGATTCTGTTGAAAAAGATCTGATTTTTGAAAATAATCACAAAAATGAGGATATCTATCCCTCAGGAAAACATGATTTGCTAGAGAAGAATTCTGAGGATTTTGCTTCATTGAACAGAAATAAGTATCAAAATACTAAGGAAGGACATAATCTTGATAAAAACTATCAACGAACTGAACAGCACGTTGATGATCAGCATGTTGATGAAAATAATGAAGTTTATGATGAAAAAGAAACTATACCATTGAATAATTATAACAATTCTCAAATCAATCAGTACTTTACCGACAGCCCAAAACAATTTTCTGAACAAAATGATGAACAAAATAACATACATATAGCCTCTGAGATACAGCCTGATGTGAATAGACAAACTGTTATATATTCTGACAGTGCAAATGATGAATATAGCCAACCGATAAATCAAATTGAGCAAACTCTTCATTGCAGTGAAGCAGAGCAATATTTTAAAAATTCAGATATTGACAATAACCCTGCTGAAAATGGAACAATCCTCACTCATCCAAACAAAACTAAAGAATTGGATCTGGCAATAGAACCGTTCGATCAGGAACAGGAAGAAAACTCAAAACAGCATCAAGATACTGAAATATCAAAAACAAACAAAAAGGAATCTGAAATAGAAAATGTTTCTCCACATCAAAAAACTTCAGATGGAATACATTCTGAACAAATACCACATGAGATTCAACAATCTATGAGAACTTTCGAATCTGAACATGAGATCGATAGCAGTAATCAACAACAAAATCATCATCTAGATGAGCAGTTCGATCCCCATCCACAACAATTCGAACACGGCAGTCATCTTCAGTATGATGAGAATGGTCAACCTATTCTCCACTATGAGGAGAATAGTCATCTTCAAGAATATGATCCAAATGCGGGATATCATTATGACCAACATTATGACAATACTGGCCAAAATTATGAAGAAAATAGTGGAATGTATCAACAGCAATATGGGCAGTATGATGAAAGCCAAATGTACCATCAAACAGGAGAAATGCATACCACAGAGGGAGGACATCAACTTTACCTGAACCAGGATGGCCAGTACGATGAACATAACCCTCAATCACAAAATTATCATTACGATGAGGGAATGAATATCAGTAGGGATGATACTGGAATTTATACGAATCAAGACGGGATATATCCTACTAATTTGCAAACAGCAGGAACTGAAGGAATTAACGCGTCAGAGGTACATCCTGATGCCTACATGGGCCTGATGGATCAATATGATCAAATAGATAATATATCTTCACACACATACCAACAGCAAGTTAATGATGCCAAGAACGATGGTGATGCAGAACAAGTATTAAAAAATGAGGTAACTACTGCTAGTGAAAACGAAGTAATACCGAATGAGGTACCAAGTACTGAAGGAAATGAAGAAAATATTCAAAACCCTAATCAGTAAACCAATTTGTTGAAATTGATTTCGTTTTCATAAAACTTATTCTTGTTGAAATGTAATAAATATTTGAAATAACGATTTTTCAATAATACTTTGGCTCAATGAAGAAAGCATTGAATGACAAATATCAATTAGAACCACAGGGTAGTATTTAAATACAAAACTGAATTTTTGAAGTAACAACTCACAGTTAAGGTGTCAGCAAAATTAATCAAAAGTAATATTTTCGATAAAGATCTATACATGATTTGAAACATATTCGCAAAATGTATTTGTAACACTTTTTAGAGCCCAAGAACTGCAAGAACAATTTTCATAATTTTCATTTGTTGGATTTGTCACCTTCCGTAATAGCAGAAAAACTAAAGAGAATTGAAGAATGAAGAAATTGACGAAGTGTGCTTAGATTATGACAATTGTTATTGTGCGCACAAAGACAACTGAGGTTATGACATTGGTGATTGTGCGCGCATCAATAATTATCTTGTCATAATAGAAGCAAAGTCAGGAATAACCATCACAGAGGTATTTACAATGCAGATCGAGTCTTTCACAACTAAGTCGTAATACAAACTGCTTCGAGGATTGTTGAAAACGATTGCACAAGTATATTTTATGGATTCAACTTATTTTTTGAACAATGACAAGAGTTTGGTGTCAGATAGATCAGGAGTTGATAAATTTTCGTGTAGTTCATGTCCTACATTTTACATAGACTGAAAGAGCATTAAATGCATGCATTAAAAAAATATAGAAATAGTTTCCAGAATGGAAAAAAAAAATCAAAGTATACTACCCAACTCCAACAGAGAAATAAGCTTCAATCAAAAATTCAAAATTCTTCATTTCCAGAAGAAGGATCTGAAACTTAACCTTCTTAAGAATATGGAAACTGATAAATTCGAAAATTCTCAATATCTAGTGAACAATATAATTGATTTCAATAACTCTCGTTTGCAAATATTTGTTCTTGCCTGATAATTTCTTAAAGACTATGTGATATACATAAATTTATTGACAAACATGTTTTTACAAAAGCGGCCTACACACATTGAACCTGGTTCACCGAATTTGGTTCGTACAAACCATGTTCGTCATTCGTTTCCCTGTGTGTGGTGTTTAACGAACCAAGATTGCCACAAGTTCTAACGACCCTGGTCTTCCATCGGGTTGGAAAACATTTGTACGGTTCGCTGACAGGGCGCATCAAGATCGTTTGTGTGTGGGGGAGAGGAACCGTTGTTCGACATTTTGATTTTTGTCAGTACTTAGTGCAAATGCTTGAGCGCTTGCAGTAGGAGAGCCTTATTGTTGGTTCCGTCGCTACACAATGGCGGATTGTGGTGATACTGCACAATTTATGAATCCTTCGTTATTGACGGACTCCATAGTAGTATATAGGGAGTTTTCATGTATATGGAAAGTGAAACGCAACGAATACTGGGGATAGGAATAAGCGAGACGAAGCAATGAACAATCTCTTACTGTTCAGTCGCAACAGTCAGTAAAGCAGAGTTTCCGTAAAGAATTGGGAAAAGTGAAGTTATCAATAAAATCCGGCGCAGCGGATGATTGAATTATTTTTCGGTAGTTCTTGGCACTAGATTACAGCCAATTTACGACTGTAATGCCAAAGGCAGTTCTTTGTTAATTTTTGGTCACTAAATGCGAAAATCATAGTAAAAATTTCCTAACACGTAAGATTTTTGAGTTATGATTTTTTCACAAAAATTTAATGAACGCGACATTCCAAATTCGTTTTTCCCCTAAATTGAGGAAGTTGTTTAAAATCTGACAACACAGCGGCTCTGCCCAGTATTTGAATCTGCTTCCGCTGTAAATGAGAATTTCAATGCTGTTTCTCGAACTTCCGATACTCGAAGTTTCCAGAAAATACCAGAAATACGGAACCGCTATAAAAGTAGCAGGTTGTCAATCGGATCATCAATATTGGTTTAACGCGAGTAGTGGTGAGTTAGTATTAGAGAAGCGAGGTGAGCAAACACACGAATATTAAGAGTATTATATCAGTGTTATCTTTGAGAATAAAATAAGTTGACTCCTGTAAACGCAGTATCACATATTTGAACTCGACGTTCGCAACAGTACAAAAATTTACAAAGTACAGAAACGTGTATGTGTCAATCCCGCAGATAGTTTTTGCTATATATGCGGTCAGTTCACTTCTAAATCGCAGAAACGGTCAATTAATAAATCGACCAAAGTAGCTTACCATAAGTATTTTTGATTTTTTGTTGGTGATCAAGAACCTGTGCAGCGAATCTAAGTAACTGGATAAATGGCAAACGCTCTTCTATGCCTTTTGCAGTTCCAATGATTTGGCGAGAAACAACAAATCATCACAACGACTGTTACTTTTGCATGACAAACGTGTCTGGTTTTTCAAGAAAGGGCAAACAAAAAATTGTATATCCGGATATTTCTTTTGCAATAAGGCCGGTTCTTCATGGAGAAGGTTTAACAGTTCCAACACCCCCAGCAAATTGGGAGGAAGATTTGGAAATGTATGATGACCAAGCAGCTTCCGATGATGTGCCGGAAAAAGACGGTCCTTATTTGCCCGAGAGTGAAAGAAGAACACCCCATTTAATCGAACAACCTGAATTAAATGACCTAGTTTGGAACCTCCGCTTGTCTAAAGAGAATGCTGAACTATTACGGTCCAGATTACAAAAATGGAATTTACCAACCCCTTAAACCAAAGTTTCAATAACCATGAGCTATCCTCGTTTCTCACTATGCAGGATAAATTGTGTGTTTATGTTGCTGACGAAAGGAAAACTTGGACACTCAAAACGTTGATATCATGTGGTATGAGATAACATTTCACAAGAGAACCTATCAAATGCTGATATACATGCAAGTGAGATGTTCAAACCTTATCAATTTACTTTATCTAGGTTTCGATATCCTTTTCAGATTCAGATGTAACTTTGAAACGTATCTCTTCAACTGAAGTGATCTCTGTTGGGAATGAAAAGAAATCCTTGATACTCAAAACATTGATTGACGTCATAAAAGAGAACCTGACCTCAGAAGTTTTATTCATGCAAATGAATTGTTTAAACTCCATCAGTTTCTTTTCATCCAGGCTTCCATATCCTTCTCTGATTCAGGGTTGAGTTTGAAAACAGTTCCCGCTGACACTTCGCTCATTCGTCATACGGTTTTCTCCAGTTTATGTAAATACAAATAAGATATCCTTTATCTTTTGTGATGAATGGTGTCGATTATTATTATTATCACATGTAACTTTGGAACGTCTCTACTTAGTCGAAGCGATCTCTGTTGCTGAAGGAAGGAATCCGTGGATACCTAAAATATTGATATTATGAGGTTTCATACGCTGTCAGTTAAGAAAATAAGGAGAATTTTTATGTTTTTCAGAATTTCATCAATTTCTATTTTGTCCCCTGCAAAGGAGTCCCCCTCAGGTATTATACATTTGTGCCGGCATTTTTTCCAATTCCCGAAGCAGTTCTAATGTGCACTTTTTGGTATGTTCATGAGCTTTCTCAGCGATTTGGTTTTTATCCCCTCAATCGTCGCAAAACAGCGTCCCTTCAAAGGTTTCAAATTTTCGGAAAAAGAAAAAAATTCCAGGGGACCAAATCTGGTGAATACAGTGGCTGAGGCAAAACTTCAAAATAATACTCCTTATTGACCGTACGACCATGTGGCTAGAACTCCTCATACACTACGCCACTGTAATTGAAGAAAACAGTGAGCGAAACTTTGGCATCTGATCAAACTTAACGGGCTTTTTTTGTCTTGGCTCTTCTGGTTCTTCCATTGGGACGATTGGACTTTGGTGTCGATATCATAACCATACACCCATGAGTCGTCAACAGTTATGACCTTCTCCAGCAGATCTGAATCACCGTTGACGTCATCCAACAATTCCTGAGCCATGCTCATGCGATGGTTTTGGAACGAACGTCGCTGCCACATGCTTCATGCCCAAAATTTCCGAAAAAATTACATGGCATGACCCAACAATATGCTGTATATCATCAGCAACTTCTCTGATAGTTATTCGACGATGCCCCACAACAATTTTCTTTACTTTCACCACATTTTCATTGACGGTTCTTCTCGACCTTCTGTGAATAGCTTGTACCAGTTGTAAAAATTCTTCAGACTCAGAGTACAATCATCGTATGCCACTATCAACACATATAGTTTCTATATTACACCTCCATAAGATGGAGTGCACCCCACTGCCTTCTCATTTCCCGTATTCACGCACGATAGATGTAAATAACTCTTCTAGCCCACTGTTAGATTAAGTAACTGTGGCTAACTTTGACTATTACTATACTATTGTGCTGTTTATTTCAGCACCAACTTAGGTTTTGGGCTATCTACCTTGAGTGCGCTACAATTTGTTTTCCTTTAAATTATCGTTCAATTAAATTAACTCCGCAGTTGGGTCCAAATAGTGGATGTTCTTGTGGCCAGGGTCGACGTTACAAATTTGTCTAATCAAAGCGTAAAATTAACCAAGAAGCACGATCAGCTTCGTCCGTTGTTTCGTTTCGGAAAAAATTTGATTGAAGATTGTTTTATTCAATGATAAAGTTTGAAAAAAAAATTTAATCAGTTAACTTTTGTTACAATGAAACTTTTTTCAAACAAATTTTTGGGTTGTGAATAGGTAATTGTATGTCACTCATTTGTGCAGATTTGGTCATGGCAGAACTACAAAATGTACAGAGTCTTTCACGACGAGCATTCGTTAAGAATATATGGAGAACGATTCAAAATTTTGTGATAGTGGGTTTTACAAAATGGTCCTTTTGACAGAAATATTGTAAACTTCCGGTCTCTTTCTGTTATACCGGAAGTTGAGGGAACCTTCCTCATTTCAAACAGAACAACCTGTATTTTATTACGTTTTTGAATTTTTGAGAACATTTTAGGCCCACTTTGTATAACAATGCCTATACCCAAATTTGTTAGTTTCCGAGATATTAATTTTTTTCTGAAAAATTTGACAGTTACAGCACCACTCCGAAAAAATCATAACTCATAGATAGTAATAGTTGAAAATGTGAAATTTTACAAAATCACACCTTAAGCATCAAGTCATCAACAGGTCTATCAAATTTTTGAAAATGTGTGGTCGGAAATTACATATTACTTCGGAGTAGATGCATCCGCATATTAATGATTTGAGTCGTATTTAGAACATAGGTATCAAAAAACATTAGTCGAAAATGAGATATCACAAAAAAAGCTGTTGTAACTGGAGTACCACACGGAAGTGTATTGAGCGCTATGCTTTTCATATTTTTCATTAATGATATATTAATATAGACTTTGGCGATTGTGAATTACATCTATTCGCATCTATTGTCTCCATAATGGGGAATATTATTGATAACTTAATAGGAAAACTAAACCAGAACCTTAAAATAATTTGTGACTGGTTTGATAATAATAAGATTGTTGTAAACAAAAAAAATAATATGAATACTTGATAATAAAAAATGAACGGAAAATACAAGAAGTCATTGACGGTACAGATCTAGAACGTGTGTGCAATAATAAATATTCAAACATAATTATTGATGAAGAACCTACTTTGAGTGAGCACATTGATTACATTTTGAAAAAAATATCTATGAAAATAGGCTTCGCATATAGGATTAGCTGAACAGTAACTCAATACATCAAACAATTGATGTTAAAAAGTATAAAAAACCCCATTTCGAATACCTACCGTATATACTCTTTATGTGCAGAGAATCAAATATTCATAAACTACAGATTCTACAGATATGAGAATGTAAAACAGAATGCAAATGAAGTTGAAAATTTGATTATGTTTCGTACAATGAATTTCATATACAAACAATATGCTACCAGAATATTTGTCTACAAACTTACAGTTTCGCAATGAAATACATTCATATAACACACTCCAAAAAAAAACACATGAACGTTCGCCTAACTAACCTTGTGTGCACGAAAAAAATGTTTTTGATGCGGGATTTGTAACCTATAACAACCAACCAGATTCTATCAAAATGTCCAGGCATTTCCAATAAGTGTATAGAGCGACCTAACTAGTATTGATCTCAGAAGTTTCTCAGGTATAGGAAGTACTCTGCACTTTTGATACTATAATACCTTTATCATCCTCTGTATTTAACACGGCTATTTTCAATTCTATAATAATTAGCCTTCAACTTCAGTTTTTAATAATGTTTATATATTGATGTGTTTTATATATTATATACTAACCTATCTTCGTAATAAAACCATATTGTATTAGCGATGCTAAATAAATAAATGAATGAATTGAAAAATATTTATGTCTTTCACCTTTCAATACGAAGTAAATGAGAAGAAATGAGATCCCAAATGTAAAGTGTTCGTAATCCAACATCAGACGAAGTTGTTTCAACCCTCAGTGGTTACGAGCTGAACCACGAACGTATTGTTGACTTAACTGTCCACCAACGATAAGAGGAGGCAATAATAACACGCCTTTTTCAGACAGTTGATTGTTGATTGTCGTTGAAAAAAAAGTTTATGTATTCGTTGGCACTATCAATTAGACCTGAGCGAGTCAAGTTGGCGCTATCTGGTGTTGGATTACGGATTCTTTATTTTTACGTTCTGGTTCCAAACAGAAACTAGCGTCGATACAAACATAAGCAATGACAAATTCAACTTTATTCTAGTTCTCCCAAAATATTACTACAGCCTCACACTGGCTCTACACTGAGTTAAATCAACATTTAATTGAATTTCAATGAAAGTTCAGTTATAGATGTTTGAAACTCATCTGATCTCGAGTTGACTATGGTTTGGATCCATGAAGGATTTGATTCAGTGTTGTTGAAATTTCAATTGAAAGTTGTTCAATACTCACTCCAAAGTAAATGTATTACATCTGGCTTAATCATCATTCTGTAGTATTCTTTATTCTAGAACTAATATCGTTTCAATAATTGAAAGACTGTTCGACTTACCTGTAAGGAGGGACAATCTAAATTATCCGAGCTCATATTCCGAACATTTTTGCTTATATTGTAGTCATATCGTATTATGAGATGATGCACAAGTTTAAAGAAATATCACAAAAACTGAAAAAACTTTATCAGCATTTCTCGTATTCGACCTGCGAGGGACGTCATTATATTGTCGCGTGGAAGCGTCCTAAGAGTGAATAGATTGTAATTTGGGCGTGGAGCTTAGGGCGGGCCGAAAAAATGTTCGGAATATGAGCTCGGATAATTCAGATTGTCCCTTCTCAAAGGTAAGTCGAACAATCTTTTAATTATCCTTCGCTCATATTTCGAACTTTTTTGGTTATATTGTAGATGTTTAAATAAATATGTCATTAATGACACACAATTTATGAACTCTTACACATTGCAATGAAAATCAAAACCTGATTGATAATCCAAATCACCATTATTTATCTGCATAGAAAGAATATATGTAACAAATGTAAAAAATATTGTATACTTAAAAAACGAAAACAAAAGGGAAACAGCTACAACATATAAACATGAAAAATAAATTTCTTTAGTAAATTATTATTTATGCACCCATGTATATTCACGTACATATATTATACCATACCTATTTAGTACTATTTTTAGTAGATAAAATAGTTTTAGCAAATTCAGTTGGATCGTCTGCTAGAGGTTTATTTTAAAATCAAATGAATATTTCTGAATTTTTAGTTCAATCAGCGGTTTTACGATTTGCATCTACACTGAGACCCGCTCGAGCCGCTGCAGATGTTGCAGCATGTCGAGTACTATAGCCCTTAAAAACATTACAATCAATGCCACTTAAGCCTAATACATTTTTTATCAATCGGCTCAATGTATTTGTCGAAGCTGCCCTAAATGGTTTCTTAGTAGTAATAATCAGACGTTTTTCATTTTTAGTCCTTAACAAGTTAGTTCTATCTAGATAATGAGATGATAATAATAATAATATCTTTATTGTCCAACAGTTACCCATTCATAGGACAGTAAAAAATTATATTCACAATATTCAACTGTAAACAAAGAGAAATAAATGAACAAAAAAACAATTCTAATTACCTAGTTTAAGTACATAATTGCAATTCTAATGAGGTTTTGGAGGTTTTTGAAGAATAAATCACAATGAGAACAAATGCTGTTGAAATTCGTACACATAACATATATTGGAGAATTGAGCATTATGTTAGTTCTTGTTCTGAGAGGTCTAAAAGTGGACTGAGATCGTGAAACTGGCCGTGGTAGGTTAAAGTTAATTTTTTCCAGGATTTGAGGACAATCAACTCTCTTATTCACTACTTTGAATAAAAATATGATTGATGCACATTTCCTGCGATGTTCTAAACTGAAAAGTTCCAAACGTTCATATATGACATCATTACTTATACTTCTATCAATGCATAGATTATGAATCTCATAGAATGGACTCCAGACGATGCTTGCATATTCGATCGGATCGTCGAATATACGCAGGTGTAATACAACAGCTTTATAGCTTTATTATTATGAAAGTATTTGCCATTTCTAATAATGAAACCATAAGTTCTGAAGGATTCTGAAATTTTTTGAGAAAATATGTTCACCAAATGTTAATTTATGGTCAAATATTACGACTATAACTCACTTACATTTACATATTTCCGCATTGAGTTTCGATCTATTACTGCTGCTCACAAGCTAAACTTTCACATAGGTCATTAATAAATAATAAAAACAAAAGAGGACCTAGGTATGAGCCCTGAGGTTCACCCGAAGAAGCTATGTATGTTCTAGATTCATAACCGTTTTAGGACACGAATTGTTTTCTACATGTCAAATAGGGTTGCATCATCTGAGAAAGGCAGTATTCGAAAAACTAAGCTCCATTAGTTTACTGAGCAAAACACCATGATTAATTTTATCAAATGCTTTTGAGTAATCCGTATGTAATACATCAACTTGGCCATTGTTATCTAATACTTCGAAAATAACTTGAGTAATGATGACTAGATTTGTAACTGTCCAACGATTAGTAACAAATCCATGTTGAAGTTGAGATAGTTGCCGTTGAACGGAGACATATATGCGATTATATTAAATAATCTCAAAAACTTTAGGAAACATACATAAAAGAGATAAGGAAGTGTATTAACTTTAAAACGAAAAATAATAGATCTAGACCGAAAGCAAGAGATCCACTGCAGAAACAATAGATCTGGCATGACCAAACACGGTACTAGATTTTTTTGTCAGTTTTTCAAATGATTCAATAGTTATTCTGCTTTTTCGTAAAAAAATAAATCCTACGAATACAAAATCATGAAAATCTGTCCAGCCGTTCTTGAGATATAAATGGTCTTATCAACACCATTTTGCTACTTTATTTTACATATTACACAACCCAAAAAATCCAAAGAAAATTCTTACTTCTCACTAATGGATTAATTTCTTCCAATTCCTCGTTGATTTCTGCAATATCATTTAATTTCTGGATACCGGGATGGCAATTTACCAGAGGTACTAAGATAGTGAAGACTGTCAATAATGCGATTATTTTCATTTCAACTGGTGAAGTTATCTACAAACAGAATGGTACTGTTGTGTTCGAGTTATCTGTTCAAATATATACTAGTCTGCACAAGCATGTTTTCAACTAGTGTTTTACGATAGACTTGATTTCCAAGAAATGTTCCCAATCGTTTGATTCCCAAAGTGTTTTGTAAACAATAAGCCATTTCTAAGGATTAATGTAATACCTCAAAAACAAATATTTTTTACTCGATACATTTGTCAGTCTGGGCGATGGCCAAATAGTATTTTGAAAAAAAACTCCTTGGCTTTCTACTTTTCCACTATTGAACGAAAAGTGAGAAAAACTTCCAAAGAGATAAAGGAAGGAGCAGCTACAATGAAAAATTTTTATGAAGATATGTATAGCATATAGAAGTTAATTTCTTTGAAAGATTCAAACATTTTTTTGTTTATTGATTGGCAAGTAGAAGGTCAAATACACGTTTTTCTAAAAAACGTATCTTTTCCGAAAATATTTCTATTTCTATACTGAATATTAATTTATACAGGGTGACAATTTGAAAACTCACAATATCTGAACAACCAAATAAAATATAAGAATTTGCTGAAAACAACTTTCATAATAGGGTTGGGGTATTACCCCCACCCTAACTTGATTTCACTTACCTCCTCGCCACCAGCCACCCCAACTTCAAATTCTTAAATGGCAACCCCCTACTTGTGATACCTTATCTGAAAGCTCTTAAGAAATACTTTTCCATGGTACACTATAAAGCTACATTCGATGTAGTAGTTTTTGCTTCATTGAATAAAACACTTTTCGCTTAAATTGGAATTTTATTTTCTATTATCAATTAAAGAAATCGTGGCATTAATATTAAGACTCTCAAACATTCACGCCTCTACTATTTTTATTTATTAGTACAACAAACAACTTTTTGATCGAAACTTATCGATTAGATCAACAAATTTAATAGCTGAGACCACTTCAATTCCAAAAGTCCATCATTATGATTTGCTGTGATTTCTTTTTCCAATACATATCTGATGATAATCACAATTCGTCAGGTCATTCATTTATTTCATGACTAATGAATGAAGAGAGTGAACTTTCAAGGCCGAAAATAAGTGGGTTTTTGCCTGACGTTTCGTCTATCACTGCGGTAGATAGACAGGTAGGTAGGTAGTACTAATTTTCACTAGTTATTATATTTTTACGACCAGTTTCGTGTTCTATCCTATTATCAAGTATAAAAATCAACTAATTATAGTTAGTTTTTATAAAAACGAATTAATTATAGTTAGTTTTTATATTTGATAATGGGATAAAATCCGAAACCGGTTATAAAAATTAAATAACTAGCGGTAGTTGGACAAAAGTGTTTTCATTTCATTCAAAATGAAAATATTATTGATGAAGGAGTTGAAACAAAATACAAGGCCGTATTGGGCAACAATGCCAGGTTCACTGAGAGACTTTATAAGGTTGATGGATGAAATGAATAACGATTCAGGTGCTCTTTAGGAAGCACTGAAATTTCCTCACGTTTTTTACATCCTACGTCGTAAACAAATGACACTGGTCCTTTATGTCTTTCATTTATTGAGTATATGTTATTTACACTTTCAGACTGTGTATAGATTAAATGTTCACTTATGTCTTTCATGCTCTCATTTATTTTATTGTAGAAATGTCTAGTGTTTGTGACGTCAGATCTCTACCGTTAGTTTGTGTAAAATTGGAATTCAACCACTTTTTTCATTGTTTTGTTCGTGGCTACATTTTTCCAGGAGTTGAAATTTTCGGAATGGATGAACATATTGTGTCGCTTGGACATCATCCATTGCTCGAGGTTATAACCTAGTTAACAATACTATCTAGGAACTTCTTAGGAATATTTTTTGATATTTATATCGATATTTTTTCCCAATAAATCAATTTATTCAATTCAGATATCATATTCTTGTCTATAATAAAAATAACATATCTTCAATAATACTTACAGTGAATAAAAAAATAAAAATTACAATAACAATAAATGAGTGGTGGTGTTCATTTCTTGGGAAACGCCTAAGCAAAGCTTGTGTTGCGTATTATCCTAGATCTGGACACAACCATGAATGTACGTAAAAAAAATTATCATCCTTTCAATTCAGTAAGAAATAAAAAATTGGACCAGACAATCAGGCGGTAGGGAGGCAGGTCTAAGTGAGATAAAAAAATCTTTCCGGCATAATTCAGTGGATTGATTCGAATGTTTCTTTCGAAAAATCAAAGTTGTGATCAACGAAGGATCTAATTGTTTTCTTGCGCCCATTAATATTTTTATATTTCTTAGATCAATGAAAACTTGATTGACAAGTTTCGGTCCGAAATAAGTAACAAACCTTTGGGTATATACATTTTTACAAAAATAAACACAAATTCTTCTCTCGGATCTGGCTCGGGTGTAGTGTATGTGAGTGAGATATGTAAGAGGCGACTTTAATGTCCATACTAATATAGAGTGATAGGTGTATAATTTTCTAATATTGAATAAACTGGCCTCCTTATATAAGCTCTCTGTTGGATGTCTTCTATCTTTTTTCAGTACTATTTTGAGCAAAGTGTTTTGTATCACTTGAAGATTATGTAAGTGTGTTTTATGCAACCCACCCCAAACAGTAATACAGTACCTTATAACTGATTCTGGTAATGCATCGTATGTCATTAGTAATAAACATTTATTTAGTATGTTTCTGAGTTGGTTGAATTTGAAAATGAGTTTCCTAAGTCCTTAAACGAGAAAATCCACATGTTTTTTCCCAGATACTTTATTGAATCAGGAATTTGATACGTGGATAGGAACAAGTTATAGGAATTTGGCAATTGAAGGTATGTATGAAAATGTTATTCTCTAGCGGTTGGACTCTTATTGTCGATGGGAAGGCTAACAATTTTGTTTTGTCGATTAGACTCAGGACACTAGGATGCAGCCAGGAGAATATAATGTTCAATCCGTTTTGTGCTTTTGCATAAGTAAAGTCCCATGTGTCACCATAGAAAATCAATGCTGTGTCATCAGTAAATGAAACAATATAACCATCAGTATTCTTCAGATTGTAAATGCTATTAATATATACTAGAAATAGAATTGGACCCATGACAGTGCCCTGAGGAATACCCATGGCGACTGGTAGTGTCTGGCTGTGAGTTTGGTTTATTTTAACACTTTGGGTTCGGCCTTGTAAATAATTAGCTAATGGTTCTGAAGACTTACCTCTCACTCTCACATTTTCTAACCTCTGTAACAAAATAACGTGATTGACCGTGTCGAATGCTTTGGCCAAATCTGAAAATACCACTAGACATATTCTCTTTTCATTAGCGTTATTCACGGAACAAAGCAGTAAGTACGTGATCCCAGTGTTTCGAAACAGGAACATGAAATGCATATGAGTTACAAATTGTGTGGGAACGGATTTAGAATGTAAAAAAGGTATATAGTTATCAGACTGAGAAATCCTTTTTTTAATTGCTATTTCTTTGATATCAATTTGTTCCATCATACTAAACTGACGGTTGGAAACATATACATATATTTCCAAAACAATATCCTATCTGATTTCCAGAGTTTCTGCAGTCCTCCATACATTTCGATTCCAAACATGTTTCAGTGACAGCTGTAACAGATAAAGATAAACTTTGTTTCTCAATAGGAAGAGAACGTATTCAATGAATAATCAATAATTTTTTGGATATTATATCATTATCATTATTTCATTATTCAAACATTTCCATGCTGCATCATACGTATATTCTTTTTTTTTTAAGGAAAAAACGCAAGCACTACAAGATACACCTTAAGGCGCTCTAATAGGGGTGCCTGTGCGAAAGTAGTGATTCACATTGGAAAAACATTCTCAGGAAGTTTATTCCACATGCACGCAGTTCTCCAAACGAAGGAGTTATCAAACAGTGGAGTTCTGAGTGTACTGAGTTGAACCTCAACATGATGAGCAGCCACAGTACATAGACTGTGAAAACCTTTAATCTGGTTTGGACGTATTGATAAATTGGTCCCAGATAATGGAATGCCACTCAATGATTAGAAGTGTTATTGTATTTCATTTTCTAGGTCCAAAAATCCTATTCAATTCCATTATCAAATTGAAAACAGCCTTGAAGGGGTTTTTGAAATTCGCAATTTAGGTGTCAAATTTGATCATGAATTGAATTTTACACATCATTTGACTTCGTAGTCAGTAAATCTTTCCAATTATTGAGCTTCATTTCTAGAAATACTAAAAAAATATCTGTTATGGCTTTCAGAACGTTATATCTATCATTGGAATATTGGGTTATTCAATACGCCTAACCAGTGTGGTCACCATATTGATGAACTCACATCGATCGAATAGAAAATTTCTGAGGTGTATATCAATTAAAATGAATGTGTGATGTGGTGAATACGATAACACGCAAAAGTTATGCAAAATTTGAATATTACCAGCTTGGAAAGTAGTAGAATAAGATCTGACTTGATTTCTCTTCATGAAATACTTTCAGAATTGTCTTTATTATGCGCCTAATTGGAATCTCTTTCTCGCCACTGTTACCTCTAGTTGAAACAGAGAAAGAATGCGTGAAAGCTATCAAAAGTGCTAAAATTGTGAAAAACGTCACGGCTTTCATTTTAGCAGGCGTTGTAGGTACTAGTACGAACAATTTTCCAGTGATATATTCATCTGGCTGTATCAGAAATTGATACTTCGAATTAACTGATATCATGATGGAATGGAATTAACAGTTATCAAGTATTATTGATTGACTATGAAAAGTTCGGATCAACAACAACAAATGTCACAAAGGTTTTATTCATCATATCCTGGTTATGCATCGTACTGATAAGAAAATCCCAACTTGATGAGTTCACTTATCTAAAATCTCTGTGATGGACTCTGAATTCCTAGTAAGAGTTGCTATGATGAGAAATGGCCGTGAAACAAACCACTAAAAAGACGACTGTGTTCAAAAATGGTCGAAGTTTTTGAGATTCACGAACCTTAATTCAATTTTTTACACTAATTTCGTCAATTTTAGTTAGGTAATTTATCGAAATGAGCTGATCAATCGAGATTCAGAAAAAGCTAAGGAGAAATAAAATATCGATAGCAATGTCCTTCCACAACCTTATTTGATGTAGTTTTTATATTCTCATGCATCTGCAGATTGTCAGAGTTTTCAGATTTCAGCTGATTTACGATTTTATGCAAGTGGGAACCTTCAAAAAGTATAAGATAGAACCATGTTGTTTCAATTAGTTTCTAATTAGTGTCTATGAATTCTTTCCTTTTAAAGTTATTTTTGACACTTGTTTCTATTCAACTCAATCCTATGGGGATGATTACTTGACGATATTTGGATATAATCCAACGACCTTCGTGGTATTAGCCAGAGGAGTAGTCCATTAACCTATAGTGTAGGGAGTTTGAGACTGGCCTGAACAAATTGTTATATATTTGATTTATTATATGATTTGATTTATATCCAGACTTCAAGTATGCCCACTGACTATATGTGAAGAGTTTTCTTTCCATATACGAGTAATTGGGCGAATGTCGGATATGTGGTTGGTTAGTACCTCGTTCACCAGGTGGGGCAGGTTGTTCGCTTCAGCTTAGTTCGAAGAAAGGAATTCGAATTTTAATTATGGAATATCATCGACTCAATGTTGATGCACTGACGTCAGCTCCCGATCTAGTAATTACTTTCATTTTAACACACCAGAAAGTAAATATTTTGATTACCTGTATTTAAATCATTTGTTTTATCTCAAGAAACTGTTTATTCATTCATAAATTGAATATTTACTCTATGAAATTGAGGTTATTCAGGTATACATGTCTTTCATACCGTTTTCTCAAGAACACAAACGTAGGTATACTTACTGTTTACATTTGTGAGGTTATATAATTTTCCCATCTTCATTAGGTCAAATTTAATCTCGTGCATTTTTTATACTTTGACAGCGTTTACCATCCAGAATACCACGAAAAAAATTTCAAATCGCCCGTTCGTTAGAAGTGACGTCACCAGATATGTGCAATTGACGGTACAGCATCTGAATCACGTCTGAACTGTTGTGAAGCAAAGCCTGTATTGTTTGAATAGGAATATGTTTAGAAAAGGCATTATATTTAAATGTTTGCCCTTTGATTAAATATTTTCAATTCAACATTTATTCATTTGAAATCCTGTCTTCAATAAAAACCACGACGGCAAATTATTTTCCTAATAAACTTTCTGTAACTGTCCGGAATGAAGATTTCGTAGCCCGTAATTTTATGGTGGACATGCGCATTTCTCCAAGAAAGACTCAAGTATCTCGTGAACGGTTAATTTTTGAGATGTTTCATGAAAATGAGTTGAGTTCACCTCGGAATTCCGTTTGAAAAAACTAAGTTTTGGCCTATTTTTTCATCTTCAGAATTGATAATTGATTACGAACATTTTGGAAATATTTTTCACACAAGACGATGGAATGAAATATTTTGATAGATCGATACTTGATTTTACGGGGGAATTACTGGAGTTTTTTTGAGTAAACAAATGGATATCTTGAGAACGGTTCAGTTTTGTTATAGGGTGTATTACATAAACTCACATTAGAATAATGCCAGATATTCAAAAATGTAAAAATCAACAGGGTGTCACTTTACAATTGAGGAAGTCGCTACCAAAACCCTGTATACTTTGTACCTACAATAACTGTAGAATTTGATTGATATGTCACTGAATTCATGAATAAATTTGTTTTGATACTGTTGAAGTTTCAATAAAAGCTTTTTCAATGATGAGACATTTTATTACGGTAGTTAATATAAGCTACATCTCATAAAATGTTATTTCAAGAACAATGACATTTGTTAAATGAACAGTATGCGTTTATAAATCCATGTTTCCAGCAGAATGTTTTACATTCAGACTGTGAACAACTTCCTACAACCCCTGAAACAAAAAAGGAAATGATTTTGTGAACAACGCGTTTTATTCAAATTAATGTTTCATCATAGCAGTATTAATTTAATACATCTCCAATTTAGACATCCGAGGGTACATAAATTCACATCTAGCTCAAAGTTGGTAGGATTGTTCCAAACACCATCATGAATGAAATCTAAAATATCATCATCAATCCGATACCTAAACCAAATTTTTTTGGAGTCTAAGGTCACAAAACGGTTAGTTCAGACAAAAAATGGAAATCAGAATTGTCTATGAGAAAGGACTGAATACTTTTTTTCCTAGACCTGCATGGCTAGGGAAGTGTATCTGTTTTTCTTAGAATAACCAATACATTCAATATATTAGTCTGGAGCGCCACTTGGGAGTAAAAAAAACGTGTTTATTCTAACTTATAATTTCCAACCTATGTTGTCCTGTTCTGAGTTTAGTAATAAAAATGTCAGAATATTATTTTATTGGTGCCAAACTTTCAACTGACGGTGAAATTGTTACTGTAGGACGTGTTGACAGCAAGGATACAAAGGATGGTTGAGGAAAGGAATGAGTGGGGAGCACGGACTTGGGTAATGCTGGAGAATGGATAGTAGAGAGAAGAATGAGGATAAAAGGACGAATCAGGGAAGAATGGCAGAGAGAATGGGATACCGGGATGACAGGGAGACTATTCTACAGATTCTGTAGAATAGTCGGGCATGATGCACTAGATCTGTAGCGCAAGGCCACTCAGCTGCTCACGGGATATGGTAATTTCCCAGGGTACCTAGCGAGGTTCAACCTGGGACCGGAGTTACCCTGTTTCTGCGGTTATGGGGAACCTGAAACGGCGAACATGTAATAGACAGATGCATGGATGGAGAAAGGACTAGATGGTGAAAAAGGAAGGAGCACAAGGAACGAGTAAATGAACAGATAACATTGAGAGAAGCGAATGGAAGCAATTATGAATGGATACGGTTCGTGAATGAGTTGGCGGAGAGTGTGGTGAGGGATGAGTGAGAACATAGTGTGCAGGCTATTGGTCACACGCACTAGGACGAAAGGATGGACAGCGATCTCCCCAATCAGGACGCCATGCATAATGTAGGAGATGAGGAACCCAAGATTGTTGAAGTCGTTGAAAATATCTTATATATTTGATATGAACATCAAGTTTCATTAATACCATTATTGTATTAGGTTTAGAATAAATGTATTTCAGTTTGTTGGGAAATAAAGAAATGGGTTTTCTGACTCCGCTGATTCGGAGCAGGGGTTCCCTTGGCAGTGGTGACGATAGATAGGGGGAAGATGCTCGGTTGTAAAGCTATCAGCTAGGCCAAAAAGAGCAGAAGCACTTTTCACTCTATTTATCTGAAAATTTCGTTCACAGATAATTGAGGACAAAATTGAGAACGCCCTCGTTTACAACGCCACCGCTTGCTGCGAGCAAGCGCAACTCAACACACTCTGTATGCCTCTCTGCTCTTTGGGTGTAAAAATGTCAGATATCAAGGCATTGGCAAGCGTCTGCAGCGGAGAATTCCACAAAATGCTCAAATGCAGTGTAGGGGGTAGAAACCATGCCCCGTGTTGCAGCCGTCGGGGGGTTCCAGATAGTTGTTTACCAATTTGCAAAGGAGTACTGTTGTCTTCGCCTACTTGTTACCCATATATAGGAAATATGGCGCTATGTTTCGATGAAGGTAAGTTTTTCATACCTAATGATACCGAAATCCACACTTCAAAGAGAGTTTTACTTTGACACGCGCCGCCGCTGGCCCTCTGGCCGGTACCGCCTGACAATTTTATTCAATTTGGATTGAATAAGCAGTTCGATAATGCTCAGTTTAGAAGAAGTCTATAAGGGTATACTGCGTATAAAGTTTGATGGAAATAACTGAAATTGCAAAAAACTTATGACAAAAACCTACCATGTTTTAAAAAATTTTCAACAATCTGTTTTTCGAAAACGATTCATTTTTCTTTAAACATTTCAAAGGAAAAAGTTATTGTTTTTAACGAAATCCACCACATACTTAGTTATTGTAATGTTCTCTGCAACTTCACTTAGCGACCTAGGAGCTAAGTAATATGCATCGATATAGAAAATTGTAAATATCTCGAAAACGATCCCCTCCAGCGTTGTTGAGGAGGTGTACCTTTTTTACTTGGAAAAGGTGTGAGAATTAGGTTTTTTCATGAAAAGTACCAAAAGTTTACTGTCAAATAAGTTAAAGCAATTTGAAAAAATAATGACAGCGTACGCAACCCCCTC
>WOGR01000902.1:0-22208 GCA_015342045.1 Leptinotarsa lineolata
GTGTGTCGCCTCTGTTTGGAATATGATGAAACAGCAGAGCATATACTTTGTGCCTGCCCCGCCGTGGACCGAATCAGGTTTTCAGAGTTTGGTAGAAACACACTTTTGCCATCTGACCTGAAAGATCACTCACCATACAAACTAATCGGCTTCGTCAAGAAGCTGGGTTTATTTGGTAGAGTTTGAGTAGGTGTGAGCTACAATAAACCCTTGCGGGTTGTGGTGGAGGGTCGAATAGACCCGCTCACTTTTGACCTAACCTCACCCACCAGACTTGACATCAACTAAAATATAAGTCAGAGTTGAGATTTTCTCAGAAGCATGATTTAGGTATCTGGTTTTGAAATGTGGATATGTCGAATGCATATGTCAAATTTGCATTTTACATTTTTTATTCTTTTTTCCTTCTAAAATCGGTTGGTTGTTTCAGTAATAATTTAAACAAAAGTTATTTTTGGACTAAACGTTTTGAGAATTTCGTCCTAGGAAAAATGACAGTTCTGTTCCATTTGTTCAACCATATTTCTGCGGGAATGATACTCCAGCACACTATTTTCAATGACATTAGTCTTTTATGTGCCTCGCTCCCCATCCATCTTAAAACGCTCAATTTCAAACTTAAACGACAATTTAACCTTGCCGTCTTTAATGAGTTCCAGTGTATATATTCGTTCGCTTAAAGCCACGTTAATCCCTGATTTTAAACTTGGGAAATTATGCGTGATCACACTGTACTCCGCTACTACATTACAATCGCAGCCTACTATATAGATTTCGGTAACAATAACATGTGACAGAAGAATGATGGATCGGTAGACAATATGGCGCGAAGGCTCTTTCAAACAATTTTACTGGGGCCAGCGGAGTGGATTTGGGATGGTTAATGGGGAATATGGTATGGTACAGTATGAAAAATGGAAAACTCTCTCCAATTTAGAAACTGAATCTCGGAACTAGCATATATTGGCTCCTTATGAAAAAGCATTATTTTTGGAAGGAAAAAAATATTGAGAATCCCACTGCAATACACATCAATAAATTTGAGTTTTTTTTGACTCTTCACCTGGAGAGGATTGAAATAAATATGTTCGAACAAACTTATTACCTACGTGTACCCAAAAAATTTCTTCCCAAATTTGTCAAACCGATATGAAATATAGACATGCTACTTCAAATGAATTGATATACTATTAACAAATACTCTCTGATGTATCTTAATGAATTTTATCATCTATCTATCACTAACAATGTAGAAAAATATTTCACCTCTATCGTTTTGAAAATGGAATATGTAGATCAGTCTTAGTACCAAAAAGTGAACGCAAATCAACCAATCATGTTGACTTGAAAGAAGAAAGCAGATAATTGATAAGTGATATATTTTATAGGTACACTGGAAAGTTAGTGGATTTGATAAAAAAGAGTAAAATAAAATTATCAGGCTTTATAGGAGCCAACTTAAACAAAAGGTTTTTAATTTCCATCAGGTGGATTTCACAGAATTTTATTTGTTACACTTTTATGATATTTTTCGCATTTCCCAGGATTTTATTTGATCTATTGAAAAATTATGTTCGAACCTTTCTTATGTAGGTATTGCAGTTTTCTAAACTGTTCAGTGAACATCTCTCAATAAAGTGTTCTTTGAATAAGTTATGTACTTTCATCAAGAATCGGCCAGTTATGTCACATATTTATTAAATCAATTCGTAACATCATGGTTGAACAACTAGATCTTTTCAACTTTTCTTGCCTGGTGAAGACATGAAGAAGACTATCCTATGTGACTACTTGATTGAATAGATTCAGACAAGTTATTTCGATATTTAATTATTACTCTTAATTATTTATTCCCGACGCCACTGATCCCAAGGGCTGTTTGACCGCTGAAGATGCCGACGTGAATGTAGCGGGATTGTGTGTAGGGTTGAATTCAGCGATGTCAAATAATGATTTATGTTTTGCTTATGATTTTGGTCGTGGACATTTTTGTCGTTTAATATTATTCGATTAGTTTACACTTTTTAGCAATACTCGCGAAGGGTGTGATATTTCTCATGGATTCAAAAGTAGGGAATTTCATTTAGAACCAAATATGCTTCACGCCTAATCGAGGACTATGTATGTCTCAGTCGAAAAATTGTACCTTTTGATGACATTTCACTTCAAAAATTTAAATAGAATAGGGAAATTGATGATACCGAGCCAAATATTTTTGAGAGCATGTATAAGTGGTTGAAACTATTTTTGATATTCATTATGGATCATTAAAAATGGATTCCTTTTCAAATAGATTATGTACATTTACCAAATGAAAATTAGTTTTTTACGGTACCTACAGTAAAGAATCCGATATAATGTTATGTGAAAGTGGGGCCATTTAATAAAACTACACTTTTCATTGATTTTCGTATCACTACTATTATTAACACAGAATTATTGGGAAATTCTATGGTAATTCTTCACTGCTATTGCTCGAGTCTTGAAAATACTTTTCTTCCAAGAAAAATCAGGGACGGAATCTTCTGAAGAGTCAGTAAAATTCTCAGACAAAAACTCAAATAGATTATTTGTCACAGATGTCACAGAGTCTTGAATCCCAGTAGGTATCTATAATTTCAAACGCCACAATCTTCAAATATGTCTCGGAAATTTCGAAGTTTAAGGTAAATATTAATTATCGCGTCAACAATGATAACATAATCTCTCCTAAAAATGTACCCCTTTCAATTAGATAACATATACTTCTGTTGAAACATTCGTTATTTGCTATAATCTACCGTCATCACTGTAAAGATTTATCACCTTCCTTCGTCATGCGCGGGGTGCAATTAGTTTTTTTCCGAAATTATCATTACTGATATACATGTACGAATATATGTGGCACCGGTTATGTATTATCGTATGAACATTTGAAGTACCTCATTATTCAAATGTTCATACCTGAAAATTAATGACAAAGTATTTCAATTTACTTCCGATTCAATATATTTCATCAATATATATTTTCTGAAATCTTTTTTTTAGTGGTTGAAGATTTGTTTCTTGGAGTAGAAAATATTACAATTAATGAAAAAAAAAACAGAACGATAGATACAATTTCCTTTTGTTTACGGCAAAGTTTTGAATGGGATGGAAATAATCGATATTCAATAAGACACAACAACAATTTCACCTTAGGGTGATAAAAATCAAGTATAATTTAATGATACGAAAACTTTCTTCAAGAAGGTAATTGTGGTCAATAATGTCAATGAATGTCAGGGCATATAGTTCCGCTAATTGCGTCATGTTGATTAATTTGGGTGTCAAATTGGACACCAATATGTCTTGGCACAATCTTTTATTGAGATATGCAGTTTTCAGAAACTTGGAATCGCTATTCCAAACTAGAAAGTTGTACTCTTATCAGCAATTTTTCATGCTTCTTAGGAGCATTGAAAAAATCTTAAAATCTGTTCTTCCGTTAACTAGCTATCGCCCTCCTACAAACGACAACTCTCGAAAGGATTAACCTTTCAACGTTCCCACGTATATCGTGTACAATTATCAGTAATTTTTATTTTTTTTGAACTATATTGCCCACAAGTATCGTATATATACTCATCAGCAATTTTGATGCTTTTTTTGAATGTTGTCTAGATATATCGTGTACATTTATCGGCAATTTTTCATGCTTATTAGGAATATTGCCCACAAATACCGTGTACACTCATCAGCAATTTTTGATGCTTCTTTGAAAGCATATGCCCACACATTGTCGTGCATGTACACGAATCAGGAATTTTTCAAGCTTCTTTGGAATATTGCTTACACATATCGTGAGGAAAATGGGTTCAACGTCGCCATTTTGAATAGGAATAGTGAGTTTTGTGTTATATCTTTGAAAGAAGAATTTAATATTTTCCCTTTCGGCGCATGTTTCGCTAACTAATTTAGCCTCGTCAGAAGATGGCTAAAGTTGACTGAGTTAGCAGTCAGTTTCATTCAGGTTCAGTAATCTCTGACTCAGCAGTCAGTTCACTGCCTGTGAAACAGTTTTATTGTATGGTTCTGGAAAAAGTGTTCTCAATAGATTCGTTTCACACCAGAGGCTTCAATTGTACTTGTCAAGTTCTACGAAATGCTGATTTAAAAATATACAGGTTTTTATTGTTAATATCTTCAGAAATTGGGTCCAATTTCGGTTGAACCTGAAGATATTTTCAAAAATATAATATTGGCTTCAATAATCTACATTTTTGTACCGGCGGCATTACGTCGGTACAATGATTTTGTTGTCGCCCGGTACAGAGCTCCACTCCTAAACATATAACCCACAATAATATAAAAGAATTCTAAAAATATGTTACATACTAAGTAGTATATATTAGAAATGAAATTTTAATAGTGACTTGGAAAAGAGATTTGTGTGTGATTTTATATAATTCGGTGAAACCAATTATTCAAGATGGATTTTTTCTTTCTACTTATATCTAAGAGGAACATCTACAGCTAGAAGTATTTTTTCAAATAAACGATGCTTTTTCCGTTAACCAGCTGACTTCCCCTAATACGAACGACAACTCTGGTAAGCCAGAACTTGTACGACCTAAGGATTATCAAGGTCTTATCTTTCAACATGCGATTCATAGCACAGATGTTATACCCTATTGAAAACTTTTAACAGTTACAAAAGATATTTGTTTTATCTGTGATAGTCCTTACTGAAACATAATATACTTAAAAGTTTCCAAGTGCTTATGAAATTTCAGATCATTCAATATAAGTACAAGTTAGTCATAATAACCTGTTGACAACTTCAAAAATATTTTTTGAGTGAGATGAAGAGTAAAAATGTTATTTCATTGAAACTTATTTTTTGAAACATTGACGTTTTAAGTACAATATTACTACATATTCTTACTACCAGAGTGACAATTTACAATGGTGCCAAAGCGCTGGATGTTATATTATATCCTTAAATATATTGAAGCGATAAAAAGGTTGTAGGTAGGGTAATTTTCACGGAGTTTTATAGCGACCAACTATAGAACTAGACCCAATTAAACGATTAAAATGAATATGAATCAAAACGCTGCCAACGTCGATATATATAGGTATACGACAGGTAATCATAATTTTCTAAACTCGATAAATTCCAGATTTGTAATTTTTTTGGGAAGAGCCTGGGTGACTCATCGGTGTCCAACCACTGTCTTGAACGTCCGATCCAAAAAAGGATCGTTTTGGTTGCGCAAAAGCAAAGAAGAACAAACCTCCAAACGTAACAATTTTTGTCGATCGTTAAAATTGTGGGGCACCCACTTTTAGAACTTTTTGACCTGTCCAATACGTTTCACACAATCCAAAAACCGCATTGGAGCTGATGCCCAGTTTTTCCGCCATCTCACACACCGTTTGTGATGGGTTAATCTCCACCAGGATCTTCAAATTCTCGTCCTGGATTACTGTAGATCGACCATTTCGGAGCTCATCTTCGGGGCTAAAATCTCAGGAATGAAATTTCGGAAACCAATGTCGAACAGTGCATTTATTAATGCTATCTTTGCCAAATGCCAGGTTAACTTTTTGAGCTGTTTCGGCAGTGATTTGGTGCAATTCAAATTCTTAGAGAAAAATTGGCCGATAATTGCTGAATGACACGCTTTGGTTCAATTTGAATTCGTAGAGAAAAATATAGTAATGAGCTGAAAAAAAAAATACAATTTGTGGAAAATGCACAGCATCAATGTGCAAAATTCTCTGTTGATCAATATATACCGCGACACAGTGGAATAAATATTTATTGAGGTCAACAAGAACGTCAAAACGGATAGAACTTTTGAAACAACCCAATATTCCACATAAATAGGAACTGAAGTTTCAATATCAAAATGAAGTTTTTCGAGTTTCCTATAATTGTCGTTTCCTTTTCTGGAAATGATCTCAAAAAATATATCCCTCGTACACCAAGCTCCGTGGAGTTTTTTCGAATAAACGCTTTCGTGTACGCACTTAAGTCATTTGAAAAATCATGGATTTGCACACATTTTTACCCGTTAAATTCACTGCACTCCATATACTTATAACCCATGAAAAAACCAGTTCGAGACAGGACCGTGGAGACAGGAAACAACACTTAAATAATATTGTGCTTATTAAGAAGAACAGGAATGGAAATATAAATGAACTCTTTATTTAAATAAACAAAGGAACTTTGATGGTTGAGCCGAAGAATGACATTATATCCAATAAGAGTGAGAAAATGAGATTATCGAAGTTTTATTTCAGCGAACTGAAGGTTCTCTTATTTGATGCGACAGAATAACCGCCTGTTACAACGAGCTTCAGCACGTTTTGCGCCAATTTCAGTGCCTGACTAATTCTAATTTCTTTTATTGTTTTCTACTATGATTTTTTCTATCTTCACGGCCCGAAATTTACCAACTTTTCCAAGTCGAAAATAGTTGGGAATTTTCTAAAATTGTCACTTCAAAAATTTGTGGACTGTTCAGGACTGTTTTCTTACTTGGGAGAAATTAAACTAATATGAAGTTTTCAAACAACTCAGAATTTTAAAGTATGGTATCTCCAAGTTATGCATGTTGGGAAATCCCAATCTTCTCCTGGTTCTTTTCCTTTTTTTATTACCTCTCTCTTTCTTTTCTCTTATTTTCTTTCATTTTTAAAAAGTGATTTGTAATTTCAAGATAGGCATTAGGTACTGCAATACAAATTTATTACGCATTCAGTTCAACGCAGTTTTATAAAATTACAAAAAAATGTGTTGCATTTGATAGGGGTTTATTTTCTATCATTACAACACAATATTTGTAGATTTGTTAAGCAAATTTGATAAAAATTGATTTGTAATTTTAAAATACCACACCCAAATTTATTACGCATATTGGTAGCATTTTTAGTAAATATTTATTGAATTTTTTGTTTTGTAATATCACAATACAAACTTTGTAATTTTGTCAAGCAAAATTTGTAATTTTGGCAACGAAGGTTATCAAAATGATATTCATGATATATTGAATATGTTTAATATTACAAAATTAGATCTAGACATTTTAGCTTTATAGCGTGTATTGAAAAAAGAACTGAGAAAGACTATCAATTATGAAGCGAACTCAAAATATTGATAGGTATAGGTAAAATATAGTGAATTTTTCAACGTGTTTACTATGAAATTCAAATAAACTCTATGAGGTAATACAAAATATATAAAAAATAATCTTATCTTTCACCTGATATCACTTTACAGTCAACTGATAGAAACTGAAGTTTCTACTAGTGAATTTAAATCATATTCCTAAGTGAAATTGTTTCTTCGAAAAAATTAGAAATGTAGTTAATGTCACAATATAAAAACCCATTCTCACTCATTTTCTGACTGTAACAGATTTTTTTCTGCCGATATTTCCATGAGCGGGGTATTCATTGGATTTTCCTTGCTTCTGTATATTTGTGCATTTAATATAATTTTTTTTTATCTGGACCACAATATAAGTTACCTATAATATATCGATGAGTATCAAGTATCAAGTTTCAAGTTCGAGTTTCAGACTCGTATTTGGAATCTTGAACGCTCTCCCTACATTTCAATTATCTGTAGACAACTTCATCATCAAATATCCCACATTTGTTTCAATAGAATTTTTCGATAACCGGTCTCGTTTTCCAATTTGACACCGATTGTCGAATGGTTCGGCTCTGGATTTTTCCGTCTTGAAAAACCTGGAGCAATTCGAGAAAAACAACGAACGAGAGAACATCGATTCGAAATGAAAACGCAAAGAAAAGAAAAGAAAAATCGGGCCGCACACCTCGTCGTATTGATTGCGCAGCAACGACAGCCTGGTGACATTCTTTATCAATACGTCATAGCTCATATTTCAAGTTGTCTCGCATCCGCCCTCGGAGCTACAAAGAAACTAACTTCTTTCGGTAGCCGCGGATGGGCGGCCCGAGACAAGTGAGAGGGAGGGGCGCCAATCGCCGCTCTCGCCTTTCCAGCTCCCTCCAATAGGCGCAGTCGCCCGCGTGACGCGCCAAGCCCCGCCTACGGGCACTCACAGGAGTTTTTCCAAATGTTTTTATTTATTACATTCGTACTCGCCGAGTGTACCGGTTGTGTGTGCACTTCCTCAGGTCGCGTTAAAGCAGAGTGTACACGGTGGTGCGCGCTCACCTCCCCTCCACAGACAGACAGACAATACTACATTTGCTCACTATTACGACATCTCTCCGACTGTTTGGCCGTTTACGATTGCGACATCGGCCGATGGACTCTGGTGTGCAGTGCAGTAGTTGTAGTAGTAGTAAGTGTTGATGTTGCGCGTCGCGATGATGGACACCTCCGGCGTCGATTCGGCCAGCGACCACAGCAGCAACGCGTCGTCTGGATCGCCCGCAGCTGTCAAACCGTCCCCTTCGCCGCCCCATAACAACAACATCTCCTCGAACAACCACAATCACCACGGCCACAACCATCACCAGGTGCTCAGCCCGAGACAGGCGAGTCCTCTGGGTCCGCCGCCTATGTCAATGGCCCACACTCTGAGCCCGCCGCCCGTCTCTTCGGCCAGCCTGGCCCGCAGCATGGCTCTTGGTCACCTGCCGCCTCCAGGCCTGGGGCTCCTCAACTCTCTTGGCGTCCTTCACAGTCCCCTGGACCTGATGGCCCACCACGCTCCTCCGCGATCCTACAACAGCCCGCCGCCGATCTCCACCTCCGATCCGACCGCCAACGAGTGCAAGTTAGTCGATTATCGTGGACAAAAAGTGGCGGCCTTCATCATAGCCGGGGACACTATGTTGTGCCTTCCGCAGGCTTTCGAACTTTTTTTGAAGCATCTGGTGGGCGGTCTGCACACGGTTTACACGAAGCTAAAGCGCCTGGACATCGTCCCTTTGGTCTGCAACGTGGAGCAGGTCAGGATCCTGAGAGGGCTCGGAGCTATACAGCCAGGGGTCAATAGGTGCAAACTTCTCTCCTGCAAGGACTTCGATACGCTATACAGGGACTGTACGACAGCCAGGTACGTGTTTGGTAGATATATTTTTATGTGAGAGTCAGTTTGTGGATGTTGTTCGACCACCAGGAAGTTAACATGCATGAATACGTTACGGGAAATCTTTACGTTGTAGATGTGGTAGCCGAAAATTTATTTGAAATCTTCAGTATCGTCCAGGATTTATTAGCAGATTTATTTGATATCTTTGCTGCTGTAGTGAGCTAAATTTTCCAAATAATAAGACTAGCATAAATTTAGGGCAATATTTGAGAATTTCTATTTAAAGAAACTGAGTCATAATGAAGCTCTCAACAGAATAATGTAACTAAAGTAAACATCTGTAATGACCAATTTAAACTACTTATTTTGCAAGTCTATTATTTGCAATTGTTGATTTTTTGATATTTGATGACGGATGCCAGCTTCTATGATAATTATCGTTCTTTTCGAATATACATTCTTTCACATTATCTTGAATAGGTTAGGTTGATATTTAGAACCGAATCCTTTTCTGTTTTCAAACGAGACCTGGTATACATCATTTAAAATATTCATTCGTTACACTTTCTTGTAGAATGCCCATAATTTCAAGGCTTCTAGATGAATCCAAGGAATATTTTGTCAACAACAATTTTAACAGGATTTTGTTTTCCTTTTTTTCAGTATGAAAAAATTCTTTTTTCATAACCCCTCCAATTTTTGTGGACTCATAATATACAAATTCAAAATATGTTCAATAAAAACTACTGTTTCTTGTCATGATATCTGAATCCAAATCAATGTTCTGTTAGCTACCTTTGATGATTATGTATTGATTATTGAAGCTACAGCCTTATGAACAATTGGAGAAACTGGATTGAATTTATAAGAATCGCAATCTTGAATATACCTAATCTAGGATTCGTATTTGAAATTTAGCTTACACTCAAAACTGAAAATATACCTGTCAATGTCTACCGATACTCAGAATAGATATCGCTAGCAGATCAACTTTCCAGCCATTTATAAAATTTGGTAGAAATTGTGTGACATGAAAATGAATTGGGGAAAAGCTAGAGCTTCTCATTTTGGGAAATTTTTAATGGTATACTCTTCTTGAAAATTTAACTATTCAATGTAAGGAACATTTTAAATAAAAACCAATTGGCATTCCTATCGTCCACTTAGTACGTTCAACAAGGCATCCGCATCTGTAGTATTCCCCGAATAATTCCAGCAATTCCCCCACTGGAGGCATATTCTGATCCGACCAACAATTGCATATGATGGATGCAGTCTATAAATACTAACTGGGACAACGTTCGTCGCAAACCCTCGCAATATCCTTGATGTAATTATAAAGGCAATGGAACAAGGGGAAACTCAAGTGGAATTGTTTCCCTTTTACAATCTACATATACGACTGTTGATTCAATATGAAATATGCCTAAATTCCAATTACATTTCCCGTTGAGACATACAAGAAAGGGATCGGGCTTTATTAAAATAAAGCTTGCATTCTGGGTCAAGTGGCAGTTCGATTGGAATTCTGCGACGTTTGACTTGAATTCTTTTCGTATCTTATTTGGAAAATGAGAAAAAAATGTGGAGAATATTATGAATGTAACTCTTGTGAAATGTACTTATTTTTTCGTGAATCGACTAATTTTTTTCGTGTAGGTACTGAATGCCCAACTCACTTTTTTACTTCCAGTTTACATCGAATGTGAAGTAAAGAAAACTTTTTCTGTAATTTGACACACTATTTTACTCAAAACAGGAACATTTTCTTGCAGTTTGTTATTTTTGGCGGTTCAGATAGCTTTTTTGTCAGATTCATTCTCTAGATCATCATCATGTATGTACAGAAGTAAAAGTAGATATTAGTTAAGCTCGAAAATTTGGATTAGTGCTGCTTTTTCTGCTCTATATTTTATGCTAAGTATGTGTTTTTCATTATTGATATTGATCATTTTGCTTATCTTGAGCTTGTCTTTTAATGGTTTACAGATATACTTACTCTATCTCAGATAACCTATCAATAGTTTGGTGAGAGTGATTTGTTTCTGAAAAAGTGTGTTTTCAAAAATTTGGCGACAATCTGAGTTAAAAATTCAACAACGTGCAGTTGAGGTAGTTGAAAAATTCTGTGAAAAAACTATATAGTGAGTTATGGGTGGTTTCAAGCTTTCCTAAATAATATTCATGGTTTTAAGTTATTCCATTGTTTGATTGTTGTTTGTTTTGATCAAGTTAAATGCTAATCTACAATAGCTATGAAATTTATGTCAACTATTGGGGAGTTAGAATTACCAGATAGATATCGTAAAAATTAGAAATTTTCTCTAGACAATACCCAATTCAGTTGGGCTTTTTCTATTGGAAAACTTTTTAATATTTTTTTTTGCTCTGTATACGGCATTGTTTCGATGTGATGTGATATTTTCCCAATATCCAGTTTTTTGAAGATTTACCAAATATTTCAATTAAGTAAAATGTTTTTTTTTGGTATATACCTATAAAAACTATATTACCTACCTACATCAGCAGAAACAGTTGTTTTAAAAGTACTTCAGATTTGAGAACATCAAATATGAATCGTAAAATTTCATGTTTGAAAATCGTTGCTAATCACAAAAATACTTTTCTACTTTTTTCCGAATTTCTTCCATAATATTGTTCTCTATGTAATTTTTCTTGGATTCCTTTGTATGTTTATGTTTTTAGTAATTTTTGTGTATACTAATTCACCCACAGCACACCAAAATATTTCTATTATTTGAAAATTTATTTCATTCATGATAGAAAACAAGAGTTCATTCAGTGAAATAATAGATCTGTGTATCCACTTTTAGGGGTTATTATTTAAAATTGTTCATTTTCAATTCTTAACACTTTCTACGGCTCTTATTTATTTTTTTTTATGAGAATTGTTCAAAATGTAAATTCATGTTTTTTTCGTATTAAAATTTGAATCTACTACACTGGAAGTATACGAAAATGATTGTATGAAAAGAATTCTGGTCGAAGTTTCTTGTTTTTTCTATATTAAAAATGAAATTTTTGAGAGAAACAAGATATGTTTTCTCTGAGTATCAAAAATTGTTCCGTTTTCAAAGTTATTACAATGAATCCAGTTGTCATGATATCATTTATTGAATAGAATGATCAAGTAACTTCAATTCTCTGTTATTCACTAGCTTCAGATCTGATAATTCGACTCAACTTCTTGGCCTATTCTTCAACCACATACTGGCTGTCTATTTTAAAACTTGAGGAATAATTAGCTCACACTCAGATCTCCATTATGATACGCATTTTATGAATGAATCGAAAATTTATCAAATCTCCAATGTTTGAAATGCTGTTTGGAGTTATTCTGATATGGGGTAATATTCTAAGTACTCTAATCTTTCGGTTGCTGACATTCTATATTATTGTTTTATATAAATATCAAGTTGATTATTCAAATAGATTGTAGATAATAAATACCACTAATTTGAGTGTGATTCATTGATTGCTGAAATGAAATGCTAGTCAAGCTAGCCGTCGTGGATCGTGAATCGAGGTACATGCATGTAGAAAGTAATCTAGTTTTTACAACAATATATGCACTGCAGATACAGCGTGATACAGACACATATCTAACAATCATTTATATTCATTATAGGTACCCTATCTGGAGATTAATAATGAAATCTTTGTTTTCTACATCATCTTCCAAGTTTATCAAACAGCTATAGTATTTTTCTTCATGTGATGCAATTGTGGTATTTTTACCCAGAATATCTAACCGATACAGAAAATGGTAATTTGTTGTCAGAAACAATTGTTGTGTTTTTTGTTTTGGTTGTGTTTTTTGTAGTGATTTCTTCGGAGTATTACAAGTAATTCGTTGGAATTAATTTCATCAGCTTAACTTCATATCAAATAATTTCACTTTGGTATGTTCTAGGCAGGATATTTTTTCTCATTTCTTTTGAAAATCTGCAAATAATTTTGACAAGTAGCTTTTATTCTTACTTCACCGAGAGTAAATATTCAGTTATAAATTGAATACTTGTGTCATGACAGAACTGTTTTTCGAAAATCGATACATTCATAGCAACAATGATTATTATTGAAGAGTATATTTAGAGTTTAATAATGAAAATCATCATTATGTATGGAATATCTCGCAAATGGCAACGAACCGAGTGGCGCCTTCATATCAATAAATTATTCCAATTGTAAAGGGATGATAAGTCAAAGAGAGAACTGACAGAACCTATTAACGCCGCAGCTATTGTGAGCAACAGTCTCTATCTGACATCTTTAAGATGCCCTGGCGAGATCCACCAGACCGTTCGAATCTCCCAGCTACCGATCATTAATAATATAAATATTACTACTATTGTATTCTTTGTGCGACTGTAATAGCGTTTGTTATAGATTGTTGTGTCCTTTGATTGAGTAGAAATCATCTTCGAATTGGTTTCGCCGTGAAATATATTCTTGTGTGAGAGCTTGTTCTGTTGATTGAAAATGATGGATTCGAATGTATTCTTGATAAATTCCTGAGGATTCATCTTGGAGTATGTATGAGGATCAGGTTGAGAATTGACATATTGCAGTCGGTGAAATTATTTAGTAACGTTTTCTTCGTCAATTAGCTCTTGAAAATAATCACCGTAGCGTTAACTTTCTTCTATTGTGACGAAAAAAAATCTGAATTATGATAACATATACAATTAAATGTATTCTTATAGAAAAAAATTGATGATTTCTCCTAGTTGTATCCTTGTCCAAAAGTTTTTCCATACCAGCAATTATTGTTCTTTGTAAGACTGTTTCAGTATAAGCCGAAATTGTCAATTCTTGACATTCGTATTGAATGCAACTTATTCCTAATAAATTATTTTTTGAATTCTATGATATTGTTCCATTTCAACATCTTTCTGCTTATCTTACCTGTTATGACTATCTGTCTGTAGTCTTCAAATTGGATCTTACTGGGACTAAATGCAAGATTTTGTTCGAGAGGGTTATATATTATTTATTAGAAGTGTTTTTGAAGTATTTTTTTTCTTACTTTAGCGTATTTTTGGTCCTACTCTACTATGTATGAATCGAAACACAACAAAGATATTAAGAAGTTAATTCGGAAACCAGCAGTCTTTTCCGGTTAACAGAGCATTAAAAACTTAATTTAGAAGTTTACGGCCCCAGTAACAATAACAGTTTACCGTCAGAGCACACGAGAGTATTAAAGAATTCATCGCATATAGCGCTAATTCTTATTTGAAATGAGTTCGGTAAAAATGCATGTCTGGGGAAATATTCGAAATGTGGTAATTAAAAAAGGCGCCACAGCATATCCTTGGGAATATCCCGAACGAGTTCTCTTCCAATCTGCACCTTGTGGTTGCGTTCAATGTTTTGGCGGACCGCTGGAACCTCATAGTCAATCTGCTATGAGAGTATTTTAATAATTCATTTACTTCTGGAAAGGTAATCAGAGTTAAGGCAACTTTTATTTTCCTCGAGCGGTAAACAGTGTTTTGTTGCATTTATGTAGATTTCTTTGTTGTATGAGATTACTTTCTGGGACACCCCTGCTAATCTCAACTTGTTAGCCACTACGAATCTACAAACACAAGTGAAATGAAAACATTTTCATTTCTCATTTTTCATGATGATCTACCACGTAGTAACGGCTACATCCATCAATTTATTCAAATTCTATTGCGATCACCTATGTGACTATAGATGATAATAATTTACTATATAAATGTGAAAATATAAAAACTTCACTTACAATTCCAAATCCAAGAAGATATAGATGATGAAACAGTAGATGTATGGTAGAATTTTTCAAATAATAAACGAGTACAGTATATATAAATTGATGAATATAGATTGAGAAGGAAATGATCAATGCAACAAACACACTTGGTTATATTGATTATATTATAGGTCAGTGATTTTTTGAAGAATTTCGAATTTACTTCAGTTGGGCAAAGATCACAGGTATTGATTTGATTACCTAGTCATATCAGTCTGGTTGGAAAACTATGATACCCATATTCGTAATCAGAGCGATGACATGGCATTGCAAACAAAGCAGCTCTATCATGTGTTTGAACAACAACTGTTTTGAAATCAATAATAAGCTGTATCAACCAAGAACAACAGCTATCAGCATCCAATAATGTGGAAAATAAATTTGATCAGATTTGAAATTTTCTTGGTTATTCACAATGTCATTTTTAACTTTTTCAGTAAATGTATAGGCACCATGGAAAATACTTAATTATTCTCGCTGTACAACACAGTGCCAGATATTATTTGAGAGTTTCTTCTCCAAATAGTTCTGAATCACTAATGAAGTTACTAGTTCTCATGAAGAGCCTGTTATTGTTTGTACTTAAAAGACTCATGAAGTTGCTCCAATCTTTTGAAGATTCTTCAATCTGTTTTATGAATTAAAAAAGGACTTATCCTTTAGTTGAAGGACCAGTTTTTTTACTACCAATGATATCGAGAGAAAATGAAGCGAGACATATGCAAATCCAAGAATTTTCCAAGAACTTGGGAGATTAATTATTTTTCCGTGTTATCGCTTACTAGATGTTTTTGGTTGTGATTTTACAGCTTTCTTAAAGCTTTCTCCTTATGATTCTCTCTTGGACACTTTCATTAATAATGATGGTGTTCCCAGAGATCAATATTGCTTCAACACTTTTCAATCGTAAATTTTTAACTTAGTGGAGAATACCAGAAATTCAATATGTTACTTTGCTGGCAACAGTACACTTGTCTTTGAATTTCATCAGCTCACAGAATTGAATGAACACTAATCTAAACAAAAAACTGTTGCATCTTTTGATGCTATAAACAGCTCAGTTTGAGCTACTTTTGCCTGGGTACTTCTCTCACAACGTCTTGGAGATTTTCTTAGAGCGCTTGTAACTCTTCATTAAAGAATCATTCAGGTCTGGAAAGGCAATCATAGCCGAGGCAACTTTTATTTTTTCCGTCATACCGTAAACAGGGTTTCGTTGCACTTATGTAGTTTTCTTTGTTGTATGAGATTACTTTCGCAGAGGCATTCATGTCATCCTCATTAAACATCTTGTATTCATCAACATTGCATAAGGGAGGTTATCTCTGCGAGACCAGAATAAATTGCTAGGCTGTCCGCCTTTTTTCAGTTCTCATCTGCCTTGGATTCGTTCTTTTGCTTCGGCTTCCAATAACTGCTAACACATAAATATTTTACGATGTGTTATTACAAATACCTCACTTTGTTTGCTTTATCGATTACTGGCTGCAATTTTGTATCTAGGAGGTATTTCGAGACTTGATTTAATGTTACAGCCAAGCGAATAATGCATGAAAGGGGAAAGGATAATAACATGGTTAGTTATTAAGCAGATTTGAACTACAGTAGAAATTTACTTAACAAATATATGGAGATTGAGAAAACGAGCATTGAATTATTGATCATCTTCCAAGTAACGAGTAACACAAACATCTTCGAGGGAATTTCGAGCGGCTTGTATTAGTCTGGCACATGAATTTGTATTCGGGTTCTGATGAAACTTGTAATATTACCGGAGATTCGTGTTATACCGAGTGGAATAGAAGCGCTTCTCTTCAACATTATCAGAAGATGTCAGCGTTTTGGTTCTGGTGATGGAAAATTAAAAGTTATTTTATGTCAGACGTTTCAACTCTTCTAATCGAGTTCTTGTTTGCAAATTTCAAGTTATGAATCATAAATATTCCTGAGTGGAAGTATTTTACAAAAAATATCATTAATACCTTGTTATGCAAAATTAGTTGAATGTTACACTTCTTCAATGATTGCCAAAAATATTGAAAATTTTCATCATCGCCGTAAGAAATCATTTTTTCCCCTAATCCACTGCTTTCAATACCAAAATTGTAGTTACAGGCTTCTGACTATATTGAAAATTAATTTTGCTCAGCTTCAATTCACACAATGCCTGAAACATAACTTGAAACAATGCTGAGAGGATTCTAAATATACATAGGTTGTTTCAAGAAAAAGTAATACGTTGAACTTCAAGACTTCTGACATAATCATTAAATGATTTTTCGATGCAACAATTAGATACCAAGCGATCAATTGGAATAAAAATAAATTTCCTTGAAAACATACACAATATATATTGAATGCACTTATAGAGAAATTGAATGAAATGCAAAAGTTTCTCAGGGATCGTTTTGTAATTCCAAAACTGTGTCTTCTGTTAGCAATTATTTCAAATCAATGAAGTGATAGAAGAAATGGAACGAGTCAGTCTATAATGTTGAGATGAAAAAATGGTCCAAAAATAAAATGGGAATTTGATATGAAAATCATTTGATGATTTTGAAAAAGAAACAATCATATCATGTGAATATTCAGAACAGAAACTAGAAGAAGGACACATTTATACAAAGGACTACATATTTTTCTACAATCGATACTCTGAACTATAGATTCTAAAAAACTCATTAGCTCGTTATCACATTTGTACATTCGGATCTTTTTGATCAAAAACTAAGCATCGAGAGTCGGAAGGGAAGGGGATTCTACAACGTATTACCAAACATTTTTCAACGCTTTCATAGTTTACTAGGTAGAAATTGGGGTTCAAATTCAAATTTTCCTTTCCTTCCAAGAAACAGTAAGATCATCAACAGCTTCAAAACTATTACACTCATGACTCGAACAGACAAAAGGAAAACGAGAAAAGGAAGCGCCAACAGGAAAACAAACTGGTGTAAACAGTGATCACCGTCAACGCGCGGATTCCCGGAATTGAAAGGCAACAAGAGAGACCGTTTGTCGGCATACAAATGGGATTCTCTCCCGAAACAAGAGTCATTGCGAAGATTTATTCGCGGAATCCACAGGTTGGCACAGATCCGATTCCCGGCCCAGCAGCCAAACCGTCTGGTGTGTCCTGAGGGACCCCCAGAGTTTCTCTGTCTGTTGAATGGGACCCCGTCTCTCTCACAGACGGCATGCGTACCGATTCATTCCTATTTCCCGATGCCGACTGTTTTCCGTCTGTTTGAGGGAGTTTCATTCGCGTTTTGCCACTGCTACATTCCGCATGAGTGTCTTTCTGGAAATGCCTCATTCCTGGCTCGGTCACAGCGAGACGAGCGAGACCATTCCCTGTTTTTTGTTAACAGGACAATTTTCTTTTTTAGGGTGGAAGCATCTTGTATGAACATGATTGTATTTCATCGACCTTCTACAGATGTAGGAAGGACAATATTTTAGTTCACCCCGATAATTTACTGCGTAAATTCAAAGCTTTTTTCACAAAGAAAATTGTTCTATTAATCAATAATTCATCATATCAAATAATTTTGCTCTTCAAAAAGACCTAATAAATTGTACCCACAGATCTCCACGATTTGGAGGCTAAATTTGCCCCCGTCTTCATAATTTGAAAACTGTAATGTAACTTGCAGTCTTTTCTTCTGTTCGTTATATTTCAAAACTTCCTCGGCAGATGTCACATGTGTAGATAATGAAATGTGAAATATATCAATGGTGTTGATTGTCTTTTTAAACATTCCAAGTAGTACAAAAAAGCTGTTTCTTTGAGATAACGTCTTTTAGAGTGGGGGTCACTGGCAATCATTCTCATCATTTTGTTCCATTCCACTCTCATTTGAAAATGTGGTCTGACAATTTAGATCCTGTTGATGGTTTATTTCTAATGTATGTAAGTTTATTATTCATTCTCACGCACTTTAAATGGTTTTCAATTTCACCAATTTTATCAATTTTACCACAAGGACAAGGTATCATAGAAATGCAATTTTTTGTTCATTTCATGTGTGAGTAAATGAGTAGACACCCAAAAATGATCAATGAACAACTCTGATTTTCTCTGCAAAAATTATTTCTGTTCAATACGTTTGTATTATTATACTCGTCATCATTCAAATGCAAGTTTTAACAGAGTACGTGATATGAAAAGATAGATATGAGAAAAATGGTCCTGATTCAGAAGGTGTAGATTTCTTATGTTTTTTTGTAGAATAAGTTATTGAAGTATAAACCACTGAAGACTACAATTAGTCAGTAAGCTCTCGTATTCATAAATTTCGCCTACAAATTGGAAAAATTAATTAAAAAAAAATTCTGTACTTTACATTCTTTAGGTGTAGATATTATGCAAGATTTGATTGCTTGTGATAATATTTTGGATACAGTATACTCGACAATAACCCCATGGTGTTTAAAAGCAATATTTTTTAGGAAATAGGACGTTTTGAAATCAACAGAAGAGTAATATTTATGGAATTATTCGAAAAATAATTTTGAAATGTTTGTAAAAATTTTTCCATACTACCAGAAAGATATGTAAATATTGTTTGTGGAACTATTTGAGGTATTTGTGATGCACTGTTTGAAAGCTTTGGTGTAGTAATGAATCTTACTGGAGTTTTATCCCAACACCAAATCGCTTTTTTTAACACCTCGACACGTGTTTCGATCACCAAGTGATTATCTTCAAGAGGAAGATTTAACTAACTTTCGATACAGATTTTGTATTATTTATCTAAGATACCTCTACTAGTTACTTGCGTCTTATTGTCTTGAAGTAAATTTTAACAGTGTTGCCATATCTACTGGTCAGATAATTCTGACAACTAAAATATTAGTTTAGCAGGTTATGCTATTTGGTATTGGCCCACTATCGTTTTTCATAATATTGTTATGTATACTCATTTCTAAGCTCTCATAGGCATATAGATGCCTGTTTTTGTTAACTTGTCTAACTAATCCTAATGAATTGAAGTCTATGGTTTTGTTGCAACATATGATGGGCGACTGCTGATTTTTCTGTTCTTCCATATTTTAGGTGTGCTAAGTGTTCCCTATATCTTATTTTAATAGATCTTCTAGTCTGTCCATAATATATTGCATCGTAGTCCTTATATTTTAATTCGTAAATTCTAGACTTTTACGAATTCTGGACTTTGCCCCTTGGATTTCCTAACAGACTCTGTAGAGTGTGACTTGTTTTGAATATCACCTTTATACCTAGTTCTTTGAAAATCTTCCCAAAGTTATTCGTGTAATGGTGGTATGGAACTGAGATATATTTATGTTTTTTGTCGTTTCAGAAAGTCGAGATTTCGTTCATTCTCAACCTAAACTTTTTCTTCCTTAAGTTATCCTCTTCAATACCCCCCGAGAAACCATTACTAATCGCTATTTCCTATATTGTCCCTTTTTCTTTCGTGAACCTTTCATTGTGAGTGGAAACGTCAGCAGAAGACGATGACTAGAAAAATCAACCCAGCTCATTTGTGATGTCCAGAGTGATGTTAACTATCAGGAATATACCTGTACCTGTACTCCTTACTACCAAAACGTCAAGAAATGGAAGTTGTTCTTCATTTTCTAACTCATACGTAAATTTTATTGATGAAAATATGTTATTTAAAAAGGAAACAAAGTCTTCAAAATTAGATTTTTTGTTATCGAATATCGCAAAAACGTCATCCACATACCTCAGCCATATCTTAGGGAAATACTTTGAAGTTTCCTTGGTTTCCATTTCGAATTTTCTGATGAACAGGTTAGCCAGGTATGGAGACAAGAGGTTCCAAGGCTTGAAAATTAATCAATTTTTAGCACTTCGGTTTATTAAAACAGTCAATTTTTAAGAAGTCGGTTCAGCAAAATTTTTGATATCAATAACTGAATATTTTCAGAAATTTTGGTCAAGTGTTCCATTATACTTTTCCACGTTTCTTTTATTACTCTGATACTACGGTCAAAATTATAAGTATTGAAACCGCAAAAAGTCAAAGTGCTGCCTTGGAATATTGTTTTGGCCTTTGAACTTGCCTTGTTACTTTCAAAAACAGCTAATCATCAAGAGCTACAAACGGAATTTCCGTACCGAAATTCCGCCAAAGTAAACAGAATCAATTTCACCGCCCGTTCTATGAAATTAAATACGGAACAATGGCGTCGGAAGAAACAAAAATGATATACGTCATATTGGTTTGTATACCTCGGAAATAATTTCTATAATAATGGTATTGTGTTGATGCCATAAAAGGCTAGGTGTTTTGTTGTGCCGTCTTTGTGCTGATCAAAAGTTAGTTCATTAGTGGAAATGTATCCAATAATTCATCGGAGAGGCGCTCCGAACAGGTTACTAATGGTTTGAAATAAGATATCAACGCACGCAATGATACCGCAGAAAGACTATAAATTTGTCTGCGGTAATAAGGAATGTTCTCGCTCTTGTATATTTAATTAGGGACTCAGTGTATGCTCATTTTCAGCTCGGCACTTCGATAAACGATGCGCCGAATAACTTACGAGATGAGGCCACAGACAACTCATAATGATGTTTAGCAATATTTTTTCACAAACAACTTTCAAAATCAACTTTCTATGATTGTTGTCAAGAATGTATTTTTATGAATTTAGTGTTGAAAGAGATTTAATTTTCAAATTTCAGCTACCATTAGTGATTTCCACCCTCCGTGCCTTTCAAATGAATATTCGCACTAACAATCTCCAACAAGGTAGCAAGTAACAAGCCTTGTGGTTCATTGATAGACTCAATATTGACTTCAAATAACGCGTCACTCGATTGTGGATAAACAACTTCGTACTTTTCATGATTTGCTAACAAAACAGGACACAAAACAGGACAGGATACAAATTTGACTCATTTTAGAACTCAACATGCAAGTATCACCAAATACCTTGCTGGTAAAAGACTCCTCAATTCATAATGCAAGATAAACACTAATGTATGTAGCGATTTGAGAGAAATGAATTATATATAGCTTGATTTAAAAAAGCTGGTACTATTTGATTGTGAATACTGCTATACTCTAGAACACATGAGTTTTTTGAAAATACTTTTTGAAAACCATTTCCTAGGTGTCATTTCAAATTCTTCATTGGCATGTAAAAATGCCACTGGCATTGGCAGTGGATTTAATCTCCAGCGATTCAAATCCAATCTAAATCACTACTTTCGCACAAGCACCGCTCTTAGAGTGCCTTAAGGTTGTTTTGGCGGTTTTCATATGAGAAAAATACCAATAAGGTACTATTCATTGGATTTTCAAATTGAATGCTCGAATATATTTTATGATATAAATAGTGAAATAAATAAATAGATCTTTCATTATGATCATACTAGTATTTTACATTCAAGTTATCCAGCGTAT
>WOGR01000903.1:0-22206 GCA_015342045.1 Leptinotarsa lineolata
CTTTATAGTAGAAGCGACAACGCCGCTTCATCTAAAATATTTTAGGCGTGTAGGTCATATTGACTTATGCATACTGTGGAATTTTCAGGTTGATCCGTTGAATAGTTTGCCAGAAACGGCTAACTAACGCTCATCATGAAAAGCCCTGTATACGAGTATACTCGTTTTCTATTTCAGGACATAATAACAACATAAATCTCTCGTACAAGTACAATCCTCTAAAATATTTTTATTATTTTTATAATCAAAAATTGTACTTGGAGCCATTAGGACACATATTACTAGGCTCTGCCTTTTTGTTTCGGAATAAATAAATAAATTTTACATGTCATGCCCTCAGAGATGCTGACTGATGAAATTTCGGTGTCATGGAATCCCATACAAACTCCTATTACATTCGAATACTCCGACAAAAAATAATCTTTCAATATCTGGGTATTGATACTACTAATGTTCATCATTGAAATTCTCAGACTCTTTTGGTAAATGTCAATAAGCACAACTAAATATATTTTTTTCACGATGTCCATGAAAACAATTAATGAACAGACGGAAAACAAGGTCTGAAATTGACTAATTTCATACACTTAGAAAAAGTTTTTTGCACGGTTCAAACTGTTTGAAAAATATTTCCAGAACTTCAAAGCGTTAAAAAAGGTTTAGGTAGTTTTGATCACGGAGGCGATGGTTGCCGAGTTACCATTCATGTGTTTTCCGTTTTAACTTTCAGTCAGTAGGTATTCTCAAGTATTTTTGTAACGGAAGTTATCCTCATTGTGCAGAACATTAAACGCCATGATGAACTGGAATATACTTCTCTCGGAATCAAACAAAAAGCTACAAATTTGTCGCTAAATATTTTACAATAAACATTCGAATATAGGCATATGAAAAGTTTCAGCAGTGTCGAAATTCAAGTAGCTCCAAATCATTCTCTGAAAACGCTGTGTAGGTTTATTTGGAGAAATTAGCAACAAAATAAAAAGTATATACATCCTGGCCAGAATTTTCTGAGATGGAAGCAACTCTAAACATCAAAAACAATAATAATATTATCGACTATACCAAATTGCAATCTTTCCTAATGCGAAAATACCCAAATTATACTACAAAGATATGAAAAATTTCAAACGAGGAAGATTTTTCAAAGTTTCGAAAAGTGATTCTAATGGAAAAAAATTATTTAACGAAATAACACCGGACGATTTTAAGAAATAGGTTTTGACAACTATGCACTTTCCATTCATTCACTATCCCTTCAATAATCCATTCAGGAATATCTAACTATTTGATATTTCATCTTTCATTGAATGTTGATCAGTTAGGGATAATGTAAACAAATGTTTAAATGACATTGTATTTCGATTAGTAGTGGTGTAAACAATTTGAATTATTCATATGCCAAAGTAGTGAAATAGTACTGCCTTAGAAAAACTATATTGTAATATTACTTAGAGAAGCAATATCTCACTCATATCTTTTGTTTTTGTTTTATTCTTATAATTTCTTCAAATTTTTCTAGACTTGAGGGGCTGTAGTTAGGAATTGAATCAACACAAGTGAAAAGTCTTTTTATGTTTATAAATCATCTACTAATACTATTTTCATGTGAACTTCAACATTCTTTCATAGTTTACCAATATTTGGAGATCAGGTATGTTGATTCAAAATCTCATCAATCTCATCAAAGCTCATTATCCCAAAACAGAATGGCTTTCTTTCCTCGTCTACTGATAAATCGCTATGATATTAGAAAAGTTCCAATGGTGAGACCGGTTAGCAACTCTAAATAAACAGCCATAGTACACATGCAATCTTCAACAGATCAACAACTCCACATTTCAGATAATAATCTCATTTTGATGATGTTGGAAGTCTCCTTTTTTCAATGAACAATATACATAAAAGATTGTAAGAGTCAAGATGGATAATTTAGTCATCAAATTCAGGAGAAAACAGATCATCAATGTTACTATTTAAAAATGTACAAAGTTTTTTCACAGAAAATACAGTATTAACCATTTATCTCCATTCTGAAAAATAACAGAATTGTTTAATTCATGAAAATCAATTGAGGAAGAGAAGGCTAATGAATAATATTGACATTTCAAAAAGTTTCGAAACATAGCAGAGATAATATTATCCTAATCATTCATGAGCTGAGAAACCTGATGAATATAATAGTTTGATGCATTATGGTTTACAAAAATTATAACTTCATGTTGAACAATATTTAGCCTCTCTAGAAATAAATACAAAAGTTTGTTTAGAATGCATTTGCCAAATTGAAATGAAGTACTTAACTCATATTTCGATCATGTTAATCTGGTAATAACAATATCGTGAACTTCTTCATTCTGAGAATATTCAAAAAATTATCACAATATATAACAAGATATGTAATAAATCTAATCAGTACAAAATTTTATATTGGACTGAAATATCTCAAAATATCTGTATACGACCTCTGAAATTTCATCTGTTAATGTGTTTATTGTACATTTTGTTGCTCAAACTGAAGAAAAAATTCGTCTTTATATAGGCATGATACCCTTCTCTATTCAATACTTTCTTCACAAATTATGAAATTAGGTCTTGTTATTAATGATTCATTTTAACACAATTCACAATAACATGAAATATGAAAATAAAATGAACTCCTACTAATCAACTATTCAAACCAATGGTAATCTTGAAAATCTTCTGAATATTAAAAGCTACATATCATTTTTCCCGGGATATAAAATCAGTTTACATTCAGCAACAGACTTTATTTTGAATTCAATTGTTATCTTCCTTAGAAAGATTCCTACATTTATTTTGTATGAAGATGGAAAAGTAAGAAGCCACATATTTTCAATTGTTATTGTTGATGGTTCTTTCCATATGTTGATATTTCTCAAATCAATAACATTTCTCTCTGGTTTATTTGAAATTGGAATGCACATATGAGCCTCAGTCTTTTGTTAGTTAACAGTGTCAAACCCGTCTATTCCAACTATTTCATTTCTAGGGAGTTTCGCTCTTGTTATAATCGTGAGCTTTCGGGTTGCCAGGTGTTTCAAGAATTATCCCCAAACATATGGGAATTTCAGAGTACTGACAACACTGGATGAAACTCATGTGGCGATTTAGCAGCGCCACAAACTTGCAGTTTTCGTTCGCTATTTACCACGCTAGCAGGACAAAGTAGTGATCCTGATTTAATTCGCTCTGGCTTTGAAATGTTTCGCGCTCGGAGCTCGAAAGTTGAATGAGTTTTCTTGTGCGTTATAAGTGCATTGAAGATGAATGAAGAGTGTGACGCTGAACAATACGGCCCGCAAAGGGATTCAATCTATATCGTGGTACCACTAACAATTATCTATGGCATAATTTTAATTACTGGTACCATCGGAAATGTGAGTACTTGCATTGTGATCGCGAGAAATAAATCTATGCATACGGCTACGAACTATTACCTGTTTAGTTTGGCAATTTCGGATTTGCTGTTGCTTATTGCAGGATTGCCCCAAGAAATTTACCTCTTCTGGTCGAGGTATCCTTATATATTCGGGGGAGGTTTCTGCTTCTTGCGAGGACTCTTCGCTGAAACTTCTGGTAATGCTACTGTGCTTACAATTACAGCCTTCACCGTTGAGAGATACCTCGCAATTTGCCACCCGTTTTTGTCTCACACCATATCCAAGCTTTCGCGAGTGGTGAAGCTGATCTTGTTCATTTGGATACTCTCGATAGGACTGGCAATTCCACAGGCTCTGCCTCTTAAAGTAGTTGGATCCTGTCCTCAGTGTTTAGTTGTGGAGACGATCATTGACCACGCTTTCGAACTGTCAACATTTTTGTTTTTTGTCGCTCCAATGACTCTCATAATAGTGTTGTACGTCTTGATTGGTATAAGGTTGAAATCGTCGAGAATGATGAAGAGGAGGATTAGTACCAATGCCAGGATACAGAGCAAATCATCCAGGAAGGTTATCAAAATGCTGGGTGAGCGCTATTTTTATTATAAATGAATATTGCGTGCATGTTATTTTTCCATTTTTGCATCCACGAATTGAATGAAGATTTAAGTTAACACAATAAGTGTGAGACTCCTCACTTTTATATCAAAATTTCAACACATAAGAGTTTTCATTACTATTTCATTTCTATTATTTTGTAAACTACACAACATTATAAAAAAAAAATTGATAGTTTTCGTTCAACCATTTCCGTGTTAGGAATCACACGTTGGAAGGTAAGACCTCGTTAGTCCTTACCTCGCTTAAGTTTCGACTTTTGAGAGTTGTCGTTCGTAGGGGGGCGACAGCTGATTAACGAAAAAACAGACAGAACAGGAATGCAAAAGATAATACCTAGTTATTGAATATGCCTGTGAAACATGCTTCAACATAGGAATGTGAAAACAGGAAAATTTTCATCAATTCAATTGAGATTATTGTCAGTCACATTTCACTAACAAATGTTTTCCTTGGAAAATATTATGGCTACGATTATTCCTACGATTTCAATTGTCACCATCAGGTATTTTATAATGTCATCAAGATTTTGGAAGTGAGGTTGAATAATCTCGTAGAAAACTACTCATTGTGAATACATGAAATCCCCTACTACATAATATTTTCAATAGAAAAATACTGTACTTCTGTGATATATTGTCTGAAAGGCAAGTCAATAGTGGATTCATCGATGTGAAAGTTTATCAAACATTAGTGTGCTATATTTCATTATTATTTGATGTGTTATCACATGAAAAGTCAAAAGTCTTCATACATTTTTAAATATTCATGAACGACATTCATTACTGTGGATAAAAAAACTTTATATTTTGAATTTACATTCAAAAAGTCTAATGGTGATGAATCAGCATATTTTGAAGTCTATTCTTGTGGTCCTTTCAATCAATATGTTGTTGAAATGTGGATAACTTTCATCTTGTTAAAACAAATATACAACCCTAAGAAGTTGATTATTTTTGTGGTTCAGAGTTGTATTGAAGAACTCAAGATATTTTTGTTCGTTGTAAAAACTATTGTGAATGATTAAGAGTTCTTATACATATTTCAGAAGTTACGACTCACATTTTCGATGAAAGAAACGTTTCTTATCAATATATTATACAAGTGATGAATATCAATAATGGAATATCATCGACTCTATGTTGATGACTACATTGCACTGACGAGAGGCCAAATAGCCCGAAACCGGTCTGCAATTGTGCCCGTTCAATAATTTAAAATCGATTCCGGCAGTTGTATCGCCAACAGCATATGCAGGAAATACTTCAGTGAAGATTCCTGCACTGACACCTGTCGGATATAATCCAACGCCCTTCGTGGTATTAGCCAGGGGAGGGGTTGTTTTCTGATAGGTGTCAGTCCATTAACCTACATTGTAGGGAGTTTGAGACTGGCCTGAACAAATTGTTCCTTCACACGATTCAACTAGAAGATGTTATGCGGGCACGCTCCGAAAAAATACAAAAATGCATTGACGTTAACGGGCGACATTTTGAACAATTAGATTAATTGAGTCTTTCATAGGTGTTCAATTTGTTTTGAATTGAGTTAGAAAACTATACATGTTTCAAATGTCTACTATTTTGTAAAAAAATTCTCGAAATAAATATTTTGTTGTGTTCGATTGTGCAGTTTCAGAAATAATACCAGGCCTATAGAAGAAAACCAATATCATAGCTAATTGACATGAAGTTGAAAGGTTCAATACAAATAATGCAGATATACCATAAAAATTATCTTCATGAAAAATAAATAGAAAACAAAAATATGAAGGTTTTTTCATGTTTTGTATTTCAATATGTATTGGAGTTTCTAACCAAGTTTGAACATTCCTAAGTTAGCATTTAAAAGAAATTATTGATGTTGAAAATAGAGAAAAACTCAAATTGTAAAAAAAGTTAGTATGCATAAAACTCATTGTGTAAAAAGATTGGCCATAAGTTATTGTCACTTACACGATTTCATTCAATCTTTCATAGCATACTTTCATGAAAATGTTCCGTTACGAGTGGGATACAAAAAGTAATTTTTTATTAAATCTCAATTATATCGGCAGATTGTGAATTGGAAGTATGATTGTGACATATCATCAGAAAGGTAATTCTATACAGAATCGTAATTTTCAAAAAAAATACATACTTTCCATACAAAATATGGTTTGATACTTATTAAACTGTACAGGGAGGTGAATTGGTTCCGGGTCTCCAGGTATATGAGAAATTGAAAACACTGTAATAAATAAATATTCAAAACCAACAAAACACAATTACATGAAAAAAACGTAACAACACAACACCTAAGTATAGCGGGGGATTCTCTAAGATAGCTCACCCTTATAACTTTATTATTATTGGAGATAGAAAATCGAAATTTGATAGTTGTGTATTATAGTTCAATTTATATTTTTTGACATATCTATTTGCTTACCTTACTTCCGGTTTGACCGACTCCACTCGTCAATATTTGACAAATAAAGTCATTTCATTCCAATTTTTATTTTTTGATCTAGAATGCCATGGATCGCGTAAATCGCTTCATTCTTGATCAAGTAACATTTGAAAACTATGACTGTGAGGCTTATGACTTCACAGTCGTTTTAAGAATTATTTCACAGTCACAAATATGAATTTTTCCAGTTAACTGATTTTTTCAAATGGAAAGGGGGTGGCTTGTCAGCTTTTTGTGAAAGTTCATTTTTGTACGAATAATTTGGTGCCACACACTTTCACTTTATTTTCTCTATTTTTCTGAATAATTGCAAGAAATTCGCAAATTAGTCCATTGAGGTTAAAATATTTCGAAATGGCTTCCTCCTTGATCACGGAAAAGTTCAACTTTTTCAATGTCATTCAGATGTTCGCTTACGACTTGAGAATAGTGAGGTGGCACTCCATCTTGTTGAAAATAGATATCAACTTGAGTAGCCAGTGTCAAATCTTCAATGAAATCATTAATTTGATTTTTAAGGAACAATAGATATCTTTACGTCAGTTGTCCGTCGAAAATCATTGACCCCAAAAGTTTTCCTCCGACAATACCATCCAGCCATTGAAATCAAATCGCTCTTGAAAATTTCCTTTTTGCATCAGATGTGAATTTGTTTGAGACCAGTACCTTTTATTATTCCTATTGAACATACCCGAGTTGCTGAATCAAGTTTCATTTGAATGAATAATTTTAAATGGAAAACGTCCATCTTCTCTGTATTCAGTCAAAAACCAGTTGCAATAAGTCAATCTTCGTTGTAATCGTTATCGTAAAGATGTTGGTGTAGTTGGTACTTCGATTAGATAACCTCTGAGCATGAATTCTAGCTGCATCAGTTGCATTCTTTTTTGTTTCTCCGTAAATTAGCAACATATCAATTTTCTCGTTTCTAGTATAATTTGCCATATCTAATTATAAAAGTGACAGCATATTCATTAGCCTATTTGTTTAGGTAGTCCTAGCAACAGTTTCAATTATTTGTCACGGATAACTAGAATAACAGGACTTAGTGTATAAATATACCGAATACGTATTATTTGTTATAGAGAAATAGAGAAAATAAAGTGTAAGTGTATGGCATCAAATTATTCATTTTCTTAAATGATCTTTCACAAAAAGCCGACGAGCCACCCCCTGTCCGTTTGAAAAAATCAAGTCAACTGGAAAAATTCATATTTGCGACTGTGAAATGATTCTAAAAACGACTGTGAAGTCATAAGCCTCACAGTCGTAGTTTTCCCATGTTACTTGAGCAAGAATAAAGCGATTTACACAATCCATGGCATTCTAGATCAAAAAATAAAAATTGAAATGAAAATGATTTTATTGGAGCATATTGGCATAGAGATATCTATTCAACAACATTGAATTTAGTCAACAAAAAAATTTTTTCCATCTTTGGAAAAACAGATTTTCAGTCGCTTATCATAGTTCAAATGCATTTTATTGGGACTCGTGCTTTGAAGTCAACACATAAAAAATGTTAACTTCTCAGTGTATCCAACATATAATTGTAACAAATTCACGTTTCACGAACCAACGGGTAAACATATTACTCTTTCTTCTTCCGTTCGGTGTCTGGACAAGACATAAATACAGTTGACATTACAACGACGTATTCACTTACCTCAAGGGACAGCAAAGACCTCACAGTGGTATCTTTTTCTGAAATTGTTATATTGCCGACATATCCTCTGTCTGCCCATTTATTCAGGATCGATCTCAGTCGTCTCTCTTCCTTCTTTGAACTGTATACGTGGAATGTTACATCAGCTCCAGATCGAAAGTGTCTGAAACAACAGGAAAATGTTTTATAGCTCAAATATGAATAGTGAATGAATTTTGGCCAAGTGTAGGTTCTTCTGCAGGAATATATGCGATATTATTTATCAGAGTGAGCTGTTCTGAGACAGAATGTACTCCGAAGAGAATGACTGTGAGATAAACTATTTGAAATGTTTGCAGCGGGAAATCAGTTTCAGTTATTCATCACTTCATTTTGTTTCACATATTTCTGAAAGATTCAGTCTTGTGGATCAAAAAAGATGGTGCGAGTCTTTTGAATGGAAGAATAGATTGAAATGATGATTCCAATTTTAGTGTATTGAAAATTATAGTTAGGAGTATATTCTATAAATAGTTTTTAATATTTTTCATTCAACAAAGTTGGTAGAAACATATATTTACATATATTTGAAAATTGCCAATTCTAGTTGAGTAATTCAAGGTGAAATAAAAATCACTGAGATGAGATAAATAGTATAAAAACGTTATTTGGAGTCTATTTTATGATTACATGCCATTTTTGATTTACTGGGTTGGTTGAAGAGTAGTTGAGTATATCTATAGCCGTGGATGCTTTTCCTTAATAAATATCATCTATAGACACGTTACTACGTGGCGAGAGATCATCGTGAAAAAAGAGAAATAAAACTTGCTTTATTTCACCAGTGGTAATAAAACATAGAAAGTTTTATTTCTCATTTTTCAATACGTATTTTTCTAGTTGGGTATGACTTTTGATTATGACATAATTATGACTTTCATAATAATTGTATATGGTTAACATTATAATCTGTTTTCGACGAACAGCTTGTACATTTTGTACAGATTTTGGTGAAATTCTAATCATCATTTTCAATTAAGAACTGGTCAAAATTCGAAACTAAAACGTCATTGCTTTCAAGAACAGAAAGTGATGCTAGGCAACCCATTACTGTATCAAGAACCTTAATGTTCGATTTACCAGCCGCAAATGCATGAAGGGGCAGTGGACAAAACTGAACAAAAATCTGAGCTCAAATCTGGAGTCAAGAAATATTCCAAAATTGTCTTTGTCAGAAAAAAGGTAAAGGGGCTTGACAGGCATCTTTTTCAATTAGTATATCGATATCAATAATGTGTCCAATATTCAAATGAAAAATACAAATATAAACTAATTTTTGTCCATGATTGAGCAAATGAGGAAACACAGTTCGATAAGTGCATGGCACTTGTCCATAATTGAGCAAATGAGCAAATACATAGTTGGATACGTGCATGTCACTTGCTTCGAGAGAACATCATGTTAATATAAAATACTATACGTATACACATTTATAATATAATATACACACAGTTATAATATACTAGTGATGATATGACTGAAATATAAAATAAAATAAAATGGGGGCTCTTTGATTATAATTACTGCCTCTATGAATTTGGAACTGTTAAGATACTTAGGTAAAGATTATTTTTTTCACTTCTGAACAAAACTGCAGATTTTGCATCGTGGCTCATTGAAAATGAATAATTTAAATTAATTTTTGAACAGTAGTTGATTAGAAATGGATCCAATTTCCAGAGGAAGTGTATTTTACACCTTAGGAGCAATAAATGTAAATGAATGTTTTCCCATTGATTTGTGTATTGGTGGTATAATATAGTGGTGTTTCTGGCGAGTACTGTAGGTGTGACTAGGTATGGAGAATTGTCTTTTTATACGGTGCTACTTTATGTTCGTATTATTATATAACAGCTGACGAATGTCAAATAAGTGGGAGTCTGAGTATCTGATGGATATTTCGGTCCTTTAGAGATGAGCAACCTCAGGAATCTTCTTGGCAACACTTCAAGGGGACTAATGTGTGTTTTCAGTGCCCCACCCCAAGCAACGAGACCATAACGCAAGTGGCTCTCCATTAATGCATAATATAAGATTTTCATTTGTTGATAGGTACGTTATTATATTTTTGAGGTATATGAATTTGTGTAATATTATTAGAAGCTTTCTGCATACATAGTTTATATGATCGTTCCATTTTAGATTTAACTTTATTATAACAACTACATATTTCACCTTGTTCAGGGTGAATGATATAAAGTAGTATGAATAAAAAGAAAGCAAATGCTCATGAGTATGACCAAAGGCTCCAAGCAAAAGCTTAGAGTAACAGGTCGGAGTATAAGCATCTGCTCGAGATGCTATGAATAATTATTTGCTTATACTGAAGAGTATTTGCTTCAATAAAATGAGCATTTGTGCCTGGGGTCATTTCTGTTGAAACTCGAACAGTCGAGTTGCGTCTGCATTAATTTGACCGTGTTTTGATTGTAAGTGTAATTATGTCTTCAGACCAGGGGAATGAGGAAGAAAACGGTATCGATCTGCTAGTAGCAATGCAATTGTAAAAAAGACCTGAAATCCTCTCCAAATCCCAAATTCCACAAATAAAAAATGAAAACGAGGCCTTAAAACACGCAGCTACAGAAATAGAACGAAAAATAGGAAAGCCATCAACCGTTTCGCAACTAATGAAAAAAGTAAAAAACATGGAAACGAGACTGAGAAGTAAGGTTGACAAGAACACAACTGGCAATACAAAAATTGTTTTGAAGCAGTGGGAAAAAATTTTACATTAATTAATGGATGCAGAGGAGAATCCCACCATAGGTAAAAATACAAGGTAAGATTTTATTTTCTTTGTTATCTGGTTGAAGAAAAGTTTGCATCACATAAATCGATGTATCTTTCTCATCAAAATGTGATATATGGATGTATGTAATACAAAAGTGCCGCGACTATGTCAAAAAAACTCCACTTTCTTTTATTGCACACGGTTCATAATAACACAAATCTAGAAAACGGGATATAATTAAAAAATATGCTTTATTATAATTTCAAACATAGCATTTATTGTACTATCGACTGAATATGTCGTTTTTAGAATAGTTTAGCGTCAATAGAGTAGCTTATTTGCATACATACATAGAGAATTTTTCGAAAAACATTCAATTAGAATCTTGATAGATTATTTCATTCTAGGAGCCAAAAGTGTTAGACTCATTACAGCTGCGAAGAATGTAGGCGACGAAGAATTGTCTCACACTTCCTTATATTTTCAGTCCGAGAAAGTAAAGGAAGACTGGCCTATACCACGGCCACAAAAAGCGTTGAAGCAGCGAACAAACAAGAACTTGCAGTCATTTGAAACAGAAGAAACTTCCAAACTGACAACACAGGAATTACTACGCCTTGTTATTATCGAAAAATTAAAGACTACTCGTATCCAGAGGCAGTTTTATGAACAGGCAATATGGAAGCATCGGCGCTGCCAAATGCCAGCCATGATGATAATTATCATATAATAACACAATTGAACTAAATATATACGTATATTTTTTTCAATAATATTTGTATATCTTTGTATTTGTATATTGTTGAGTTGTACTTAAAACGAAATAAAATATAAATATTTTCTTTATGAGAAAGTAGAAAGTATGAATAAAATGGTAAATTGAAAATTTCGTTGTGGATTTGAAAAATATAATAATTAAGGCCACTGATCACCAACTCAAAGCAACAAAAGAATCATGTGTCGGAAATATGAGAGCTAAATATTGAAGTTGGTAAGATTACAAAAAAAACGCCTTTCTTAAAGATAAATATTTTGTTTACTTCTGATTTAATTTACATAAACCCACCATTTTTGTCTAGGATCTTGACCAAGAAAAACATTTGCTATTTCAAGTACTCTCCCTCGTGCACGCTGTAGAAGCCCATCTTCTACTTCGAAGACACCACCGTTATGATAATTGTCGTCTGGTTTTGCATTATATTAAAAATCAGCATATCCCAAGTGTTTGGCAATGTTGTGAAGCACGATACAACAAACAATGACGGATGGAACTTTTTCTAATTCAACTCGGCACATATATTTCAAAAGTGGAAACCTGCGCTTAATTTGGCCAAAACACAATTCAATTATAACCCGTCCTTTCTTGAACAGTCTGTTGTGAGCTCTTTCCAATGCGTTATTAGGGTTTCTGAACTGAGTCATTAGCCACGGTTCTGAGCCATTACCATCATCACCCAGTAGTACTGCACCAGGAAACTGTTTCAAAGTTACACATATATCGCAGTTCCTCCAAATTCTTGCGCCGTGTACAGAACCCGGCCTACTTTCATCAGCACTAGTAAACATTTCCACTGAGTTACATATTGCCTGCAAATTTAAAGTCGTCAATCCTTTTCTGTTTATGTATTCATCACCGTGTTGATTCGGTTTTAAAATCTGAACGTGCCTGCAATCAATCACTCCAATAGCACTTGGAAACTGAAATTTTTCTTGCCACGCTTGCTGTGCTTCGTTTATTTTGGGTTGGGTTGATGGAAATTTGATCCATAAATGGGACTTTTCAACTATTTTGTTCATTACCAATGAAACTGTTTTCGACACAGTCGACTGAGTGATTCCCAATTATTCTGCTACAACCATCTGAAATCCAGGATTGGCCATATATCGCAAGAATACCTTCATTTTATAATTTGAAGAAAGAGCGCCTCCTCTTCTTTCAAGATTTTCTCCCAAAGAGTATGTTGCCATCCAACTTACCTTTTCCTCTTGAAATCTGTAAAGAGATTTAAAATCTCGCCTATCAGCTTCCCTTTGCAATTTGTTTTGCTTCTGTGCACGCAAATTCACGAATTCTGCCATTTTATGACCAGCTTATTGCAAGGTGCATCTCCTACTAACGAGATAAAAAATTTTTGGAGCTGATGCTCAACTAAGTAAGCAAAGCATACATTTTATTCGTAACAAGTTGAGCAAATACTTAAACATGTGTAGATGCTCATGCTTCTAATACAAGTTTGAGCAAAACCTTCTACTTAAATTTTTATTCATAAACTATATAGCATATGCTTCAAGTTTTTTCAAGTAGAAGGTTTTGTTCATTTTTATTCATGCGTCCCATGGTGTTGAACGAGGGCATACTGAATATGCAGTGAGTAACTTGTATTCCAACCAGTTTTTATTGATGGAAAGTCAGTTTCAATGGTGATTTTCAGTTCATATACTTCATATGTAACCAAGCAATCTTTGGCTCTTTGGAGATTCCGATGAAACTAAATCATCACAGAGCCAAATTCGATATAACTCTCATACATATTGACATATCAATCATACACATGGAAGTGGATAAAACATATCAAGGTGAAAAAAACTGGCAATTTTCAGCTTGATGTCCTCACAATACATCGTCTACAATAGCCATTCTTGCTTTCAGCAGAAGTTTCCGTCTGATTCCAAGAAAAACGTGAACTCCTTGAGTTCTACCACCCCTTAAAAAAGTGTGTTCCATTTGACTAGAAATACGCTTCGAGAAACATTTATGATTTATCTGATTCGCTGTATCGCTTTACAGAGAAATTCTCGTAGAAAAATAAAAACACAAAAAATTGTAAATGTTGGACAATACCAAGGGAAATCATCAAGGTATGTGAGAACATGTATCGTCAGAGGAAGGGTCTTATTCTGAAAGATTTGTTCCAAAGCCGAAGATGAAAGTCATTCTTCTTATCTGGGAATGTCTTTTATACCTTCTTAAAGATTCATATGTCTCACTTAGGACGGCTTGCGAAGTTTCAGTTTTATTGTTTCAAGCTTGTGATAAAAAGTGGCAAAATTTCCATACATTCAGTAAGATTGTGGAACACTGAGAATGTTTGTTGTTTCTTAGAGATGGCTCGAGTGCCTTGAATGAGAGATCGTTTGGATTTCGGAATAAATACGAGTGTTACATTCTCATCAGTAGAAAATGTTTGTTCGACTGGTGACATTTACTTTGTAGAAATTTATATTGAAAATAGGGTGAAGAAAATGACTTTTGTAATACTTGAAAATAGTTCAACAAACTGAAACCGGCTGTAAGAAATGAAAATCTTAATAGAAATTAGACAAAAGTTATTTTCTTCATCCTACAGAAAATAATGTTTAAAATATTACTCACAGAATATTTTTTCCAAACACGTATCACTGAACATTACTTCATTTCACGAATTATTCGAAACGTTTTTTTCTGATTGAATTTGTATTCTGAAATGTTTGAAATATTCTTCACTCTAGTTCTTCAGGATTTTGAAAATACTCTAGACAAGACCAATGATTTCAATTCTTTATGAAAAGACTAATAAATTATGTTTTCATCATGACCATCACCTGAAAGACGTTTGTTGTGTGATGCTATGAATTTTATTCATGTTTGATATTTTTGGTAAAACTTTGAATATCTCAGAGATATTTCATGTTATTCTGAGTTGATGAATGCATATTTCCACCATCAATGGAAAATCTGATGTATTCAATACATTAGCGAGAAAATGTTTCATTTCCGTATTCTAACTTGAGAGTACTGAAATTAATTGATTTGTTGAACGTGAGCCATGAATTAACGGTCATCAGTTATCCAAAAGATATTTTCAACGCATTTAGAGGAGTAAATATTTCGTTTATATAGGTGAGTAGGAAAGAAGGGATTCAAATAACAGGGTGATGATTGAAAATTTTTCTTACTCACATATGTATACAATCGATTGCTTCAAAAACACTTTACTAGCTTTTTTCGAAAGCTTCTGATAATTCATCTTCCATATTCTCTGTTTCACTATCACTATCGTCATTTAAATCAATAATGAATTTACTATCACCATTAATATGGAAGTGTCCAATCTTCATATAGTTTTTTTCAACCAAAATTACTTTTTCAATCCTTTTCTGTCAGTCTTCAGTATGGTGTGTCCATATTTTTCAGCAATACTCTCAAGGGCATACACATTTTTAAATTATTTCGTCTGTAAAACTTCAAGTAGTTGGTTTTTGGTATAGTAATTGTCAAAATACAAATTGTAATCCATTGAAAAACTTTGTTTTTTATCTATCCTCAAATTTTTATTTGGTACTTTGATGAGCTGTAGGAAGCGTTGTCAAGAATTATTACACTAGTCACATACAAATTTGGAATCAATGTTTTCAAACCATTTCTCGAAAATATTAGCTGCCATGTTCTTATGATAGTCAACATTGCAGTCCTTAAGTTTTTTTCCACATAATTTCAAAGAATTCGAAACCCATCGTTTACTTCCTTCGCAATGCACAATGATTAGTAACGATCCTTTGTTTGCAGGCATGTTAGGCGTACACATTCTCGAACCATCAGTCCACTCTTTCGTAACTGTGTCGTGAGTGTCATACCAAGTTTCGTCCTAATAAAAAATTTGCCATTGTTTTTGTCTATATTCAGTTATTTGTTCTAGGTGTTTGTTACGCAATTTCACTATTCGTCTGCTTCTCATAACTGCGTCACGTTTGATCATTATTTTAAATCTGAATCCTAGGTTTTTTATCAAATTCTGAAGAGTTTTGTCACAGCAGCGCACGTTATGGCCGGAAATATTCAATTTCTTTCTTATGATTTAAATTGTAGGAATGTCATTGCATTCGTAACAGTCGAATATTATTCTTTTTAATGGTTTTATTAGATGAATATCTAGAGGTACTGGTAATCCTATATCACATCACGTCTTGCGTTCATAAGGTTTGTTTTTGACTATTTTACGTACAGATGAGCAAGAAATTTCGGTCAAATCTGATATTGCTTGTTATAGTTTGTTTCCCTCGAAACCAAACTTGAGATATAGATTCTTATACACATTGAAACATACTCCCTGTGTTTGAATATTCAAATGCATCCGAATCTCATTTACTGGTATCTCTTTTTCGCATTGTTCACCATCGCTATTGGGATCACTACACTGGAAAAAGTCTACGTTGTTATCACACTCGTTATTACAATTAGTACTTGTCCAAGGACGCCACAATTTGAAAAGATAACAAAAATTTTAAGAAATTATAACTGTGCCAACACTCAAATCGCGATCAGTTTCCGAACTTGATGAGACGCCGACGATATCCATACCCGCGTTTCCCGATTTATATTAGTCATCGTAACATAATTTCTGATTTAATTTCACGACTCTTCAGCTAATTATATAACTCGGTTAGTTACAAGTATTCAATACGAACCGACAATTCTAGAATACACATGGACTTGTTGACAGGCAGATGATTTTATTGAATTGTTTTTATGGCCTTTGATTAAGCCGACACTTTAAGTGTGCACAATATCTATTACTTGGACTATACCTACTTTTCTGAGGTAGCTCTGACCGGGAGTTGTATGACCCTACAGTGATGATGGAGAAAACGTCGGGAAACGCATGGATTGTAATACATATCTAAATTTGTTATCACAGTGGCTACAGAAATCAATGAAATAAAATAGAGGACCGTATTGAAAAAATAAAGTTGATGGTGAAGTCTAATGAACGAAACGTTGCATTGCAAATTGGTTTACATCAGATTATAACAAGTATGAAATAGAATTGAAAGTTTCTGTGCCTTTTTTTAGTATCATTCAAAATATTCCTCGATCTGTGAAGAGATAATTTTAGTTCTCCAAAATTGGAAACTTTCGTACAATTCAACCAACCTTGTATATCTTACCGTTTCCGAGATAGCAATAGTGGGATCAGCTGATAAAACGTTAATCTGAACAGTTCAGGCACGTTAGAAATACTATATTACCAAATTTCTACTCCTATCATGTACCTCACAATAGCTTTCATGCCATCATTTCTTATACGCTAAACTGAAATGGAGTTCCAAATTGAAACTCCCCTCGAGTTCTAAATTTCGTTATCTAACGAATAGAAACAAAGGCACAAATTCGCGATGTTTAGAGATCCAATATGGAGGTTAAATTGTGTCGTAGTTTTGTGAAGGTAGCACAAATGTTACCGACAAAGATAATCGTCGTCGCAAGGTTGTGTTCACATATGAGTTTGATGTTTCCAAATTATCGAAGAGTCGGTAGACGACACAAGTTCAATATGAGAAAGATTTTTTCTTCAAGAGAAATAATCTCATTCAGAATGACAATTATTGAATATACCGAAATGAAAGTAATTTTCAAATATTGCAGGATTTATGTTCATGTATCATTCGAAGCTCATAATAAAAACAACATAAAACTTACAAATTATAGGACTTTTGTTGGTTGAATATGGAAAAAAGGAAATATCACAAGCTCTCTTTCTATTCCACATTACCTTTCTGCCTTCAAAAAAAAATAACAAATCGAACCGATGTTTATAACATAAAATGTCTATTAACACCACTTGAGTCTGAAACATATTTTTTCAGGCGGTTCTTTTACCACCAAATATGTGAATTAAATAACTGCATGATGGTTTTACTCAAGAATAAAACCATTTTGCAATTCAGGACAAGCAGGAAAGAATCTACTGCAAAATCATTAGTATTATGTTATCAATCGCCCCTCCAATTAAGACAAAAAAACGAACACTTCAGTTCATTCAAGTACAGATTGAATTTGATATAAATTTTTATACTATTTCATATGTAAAAAGGAAATAATAAAGACATTGTTATTATTATTGAATTTGAGAATTATTAATGGAACTAGAATGGAACTAGGCGATACATGATGAAAATCCACACACATGTTCCTGCTTCCTCGAACAGGAATGTAAATTTCTTTTGAATCATAACGATAAAATTTCGAAAACATTAGCTATTACTCATTATTAAATCAGGTGAATAATTTCATCCTAGATTTAACTACCTGAAAAGATTGGATATACAAAACTTAGTTCACTAGTGACTATCTGATATTCAAAAGGGAGTAAGTATGGTGATTTGGTAAAAACAAATTCAAAAAAAAGGAAGCAATTTCCGGTGATACGGAGTTCTCGAAAACAACAGCATAAAGACTCTTTATTTTCTTCGTTTCATTTCTGAATATGTCATCACCACGAAATAACTCAGTTACACTGAATACATTTGAGTACACGTTTGTTACTTCCATTATAACATTGAATTCCGTAACTCGAAGGAACATAGTATATGGCTAATGCAAACCCTGCACTCAAAATTGAGCGCTACAAACTGAATGAAATTTCCTCAATCATACTTGAGTTCGATGGATATCAAATTTTCATCAATACATTTTTACGTGCTTGTAATACGGCTTACAACGTGGCTGTACAAGATCAAGAAAATTTAGTAACTTTACATATCAAAAATAAATTAAAAGGAAAAGCAGCAAAACTCATGTTCCCGAAACCTACATATGTGGGACGAAATTAAACTACTGTTGATCCAATATTTGGGTGAAACTCCTGATTCAGCTTCTTTGATACAAGACCTTCAAAGCATCCATCAAATGCACAATGAGTCTCCTTCAACTCTCATAAATAGACTTCAAACCCACAATGCAAAATAGCATGGAACAATTCAAAAACAACCGCTCACTCCAGAAGAGAAGCAAGCACAACAGAGTCCAATACAAACCATAACTCTAAATACAATTTTGGTAGGAATAGAACCTACCATAGGACAACTGGTAAGAGCTGGAAACTCAGCTTCAATGCTCGTAGCTATCCAATGAATCGAACGAGAGCTACAACTCTCATATTTCCAACAACAAAAATTGATCAAATGTTCAAACAATATCCAGTGCAAAAAATTACAACTCCATATTAAAAAAAACTGCAATCTCTGTAAAAGACAGATACACAGTCAAAATGAACCCCACAAAACTCCTAAAATTTTCTAAGAGCACAAAACTCCCAAGCTACACCAAATTTCCAAAAAACCAATCACCTCCAAAATCTCCAAAGACAAAAGTCCCAATTTCAAAATTTTCAAAAATCACAAAACACAATCAAATCATAAAACTAAGCGACCTAAATTTCGATGGTTTGGATATCGCCAAGCATAAATTAGATTCCAATTCAAAAACTCTTTACGATTTGATAAATCAACCCTACGTAACCAAACACATCTCATTGTTTAGCTATTTAACTGTAACACTCATTATTGTACTAATAATTTCGTATATTTTCTGTAGGTGCAGAAGAAGGCGCAGACCTTTCTGGCCGTTGAAAACCCTAGCCAGTATTTTCCCAAGACGAAGACCCAGTCTTAAAGACGAGATTCCAAAGGAAGAAGAAATCGACCTCAACGCCATGTAATACATCACGTTATTTTCGATTTAATTCCAAGTCATAAAAAGTTGCCGCGTCGCACCAACTTTTTGAATATAAAGGGAGTTGTTATATGTTGTTTATTGACCTTCTTCATTCATAACAGTGAACAAGATCAATGCCAATGCTGATTGTGCTGAATCGACATCCGGTGATGCAGAGATCTGCGTTACGAAATAAGTTGGTTACATTTGAATTGCATTTAAGTGCACGTTTGTTGCTTTTATTAGATTATTGAAATCTGTAACTCGAGGAAACATAGCACTGTGTCCCTTGTTCAAAATAAATATTTCTTTTGAAAAGTTATATTGTCAAGGTGAGATATAACATGCATATTGAAATCGACAAAAATAAGAGATTGGTGGATCAGGAATTTATAACAACATATGCTACTCACTTCCTCATTAGAAAAGTCCAATCATAAATTCAAAACTTTTTGTTTCTGTAGGAAAGGCTTGAAACTCAATTTTCTGTAAAGTAGAGGAAATGATAAATTCAAGTTTCCAATATATAAGTAATGAACGATCAAATTGATTTGAATAGCTCCCATTTGTATTATTCGTTTTCACCAGTTGACATAAATATACTCAGCTTCATCAAAATAATTACTAGTTTATTGTTTTCACCTATGTAAACCTGTTTTTAGTAAGTAGTGTCTCCGCTTCTTTCAGATAGTTGAATCTAGCCTAGAATCAGTCATTAGATTGGAGTGAAGGTAATAGCTAATGTCTAAAAAGTAATTTGGAATCCTGCTTGAGAAAGTCGCGGTTTTGTGAATCTATCATAGTCAAACCGCAATGAACAATAAATTTTCATATGTCTGAATAATACCAAAAGAATTATTTGGAAATACTTTGATGATCTATGATAGTTAAATATTTAAAGTTTTAACTTCATTGAGTTCACATTTTGTTACCATGACATTGTCACTAATGCAACATATACACGAAACATTTTCATTTGATTGTAACCGAAATACTGCGTTGTATTTGGGTTATACTTGTATAATTCCAATTATACAGAGCTATTCTGACTCTGATATATGTATGAGAATTTCGTTCACTGTGAGAGATAGAGAATAAGTTGAATTTGTGACACATTTGACTATTTTTGGGTATTCTCGAATGATACCAAATAATCGACATTTTTGGTCCCGGAGATATATAAAAAACCGATTTTTTTGAAAATTCTTTGTTGTATCTTCTTTATTTGCAGAGGTATTGAAAATCTGCTTGAACTTTGTCATATGATCGTATTCTATATTAGAATACGATTATACAAATACGTACAAATACAGATCTGTATTTTCAATCGATTTTTTACCAATAGCGTTTCGTTAGTATCACGAAGATGAACGCTTTTCGATATTCCCGATAGTTTCGAGAATTCGATGATAATATAAATCATTATTTTTTAATACAAATAAAAACCAAAAAAACCGATTTGGTAGCCCACAATAACTTCAAATAACTATTTGGAATATGGACAACTATTCATTTATTCAGAAGAGCCATTCCAAAACTGAATAAATACCAAATGACTTATAATTTCAACTATAGGTGTGAATGTATATCACTAAATATTAATGATCAAGCTCGTTTTGTTGAAGATATACCATTCGTTGGGAAAATGTGGTAATATTAAGACATTCTGGCTGACGGAATTAATAAAAACTCTTTCAAACTGTCCCGTGGATTATCGTTTGCAATTCCACTGATATAAGCAGCATTTTGATCGTGGAAATTGTAACCGAGATGACAGTTACTGAACGCTTCGCATTTTATTCGTAGAGAGAAGAGTAGAACAATCTGGGAGATTTCAAGAAGGTAATTTGGGAAGCTTTATCCACAATTTGAGGAAAAACTTACAGACATTTCGATACAAGACATTTTTCTTGAAGCTAATCCCAGAAAAACGATTGTTCAATTTGAATTGTCAAACTTTCGTTCAAATGCCGTTTTTAGTAGTAAATACTCATTTTCATAGTCTAAAAGTTATAAGAACGACTAAGAAATTGAATTGAATGTTCTGTTCGAAATGCTTGCATTTACTTCATCTTTATTGAATCAAAGGCAGTATGTGCTAGCAAGTAGCAAGTTGACGAACTCGTCATCTAGCCCACCTTATGCGTTCTATAACAACCCTTTATTTCTCGAATATTGTCCAATATCAATTTCAGTCTTAGAGAGCCTTTTTGTGGCATACATAAGGCGAGAAAAAAATTATTTATCGGTAAAATCATAATCACACCTCTAAGAATGGTTATTCTTGGAACAAAACGAAGTAAATGGATGGAGAGCGAATAGAGTAAACGAAACAGAAACAAAAAATTGCTGGTGAGTCATCATCAGACCCATCAGTAGACACGACCCATGTTTAACCCATTATTATTATTTTGGCATGGCCTGCAGGTTATCATGCTCAACATTTTATCTACGGTTACGGTGGTGTAGTGGTCGGTATCTGCTGTGAGGACAGCTACGAAACGTCAGACTTGGAAACTGCAGATCAAAGCTGAGAAACCAGAAAAATACCTTCAACACAGTCATCTCTGATCGTGAATAATAATTCTCAAAATACTTGTTAGGAATTCTATGAATCTTACTGGAGTCTTATCCCAACACCAAACCGTTATTTTTAACAACTCAACCCGTGTTTCGATCACCAAGTGATCATCTTCGAGAGGAAGATTCAACTAACTCTACATATGATATTTAGGTCGATACGTGTTTCGATAACTTAGTGATCTAAACACGGTTTGGTGTTGGGATGAAACTCCAGTAAGATTCATTACTATACCAGAGGTTC
>WOGR01000904.1:0-22205 GCA_015342045.1 Leptinotarsa lineolata
AATAAAAGAAATGGATACAGCGGAAGAGAATTCGAGCAGGCCATGCGACCCAGGAGAGAACGCTAAAGTAGCCCCAGCTAGGCTGGTCAAGGTAAAAGCTTTCCTTTCCTATTCTGAAAGTGTTACAGACTTGATTGTGAGGATCTTAGAGAAACACGACGTGAAACCAGTATTTAGGCTAATCAAAACTATTGGACAGAGTCTAAGGTCAGCTAAGGACCCCGAGAAGCTCCAGCATCGCCCGAACTATATCAGATTTCTTTTAGGTGCGGGACGGTTCACATAGGGACCACAAAAAGAAGTGTAGGAACACGTTTGACTCGGATAAACCAACAAATCAGCTGTAATTGAACATGCCCTCAACAGAGGAGAAACTCACATTATCTTATTTGAGGATACAGTAATTGTGGATGAAACTCAAAATGACTATCCAAGGTCAGGTGATTCAAAGAAGAGAAACCAAGCCACGTCCACTAATGAAAATACAAAACCATACGGTGCTAGTATTGAGTCAAATACTAGCACCGTAGTTACCGCGTTCGGAACGGGAACAACAACTCGGGCATTGTGACCGTTACCACATCGTCTTTGCAGACCACGGAAAAAACCCGGGAAACAGATTCTAAACAATTGTCATCATAACCATAGACACATTTTGAAGTATCATTTTCACATTTTCACTAGAATCCACAATGCCGGAAATTACTTTCCGACAACATCTCGTCAGGCGAATTTTCAAACAGTTCAGTATCAACAAGGCGTCTGGTCCTGATAAAGTGCCCGTCATCGTAAAATGCGCAAAAGTACTCCCACCAGTATTTTGCAGACTTTTCAAACTGTCTTACGAGGAAGAGGTTTTTACTTCTTGTTGGAAGATTGCTCACGTTCAGTCTATTTCCCAAAAGGGCAAGGAAAACCTTCCAAATAACTACAGACTAGTCAATTTGCTAACATAGATTTCAAAAATCATGGATGAAGCCTCAAACCACCATATGCTTGAATATTTGGAAGGCTTCAACATCTCGAGCGATCACCAATGTGGCTTTCGTGAACAAAGATCAACAGGCGACCTTCTGTCGTATGTCCCATATTTGGAATAACGCAAACGAAAAACATGGAGAGTCGAAAACTGTTGCGCTAGATATCTTCAAGACCTTTGACCGCGTGTGTCATGAGGGTTTGCTGGCAAAACTTCGATGCTATGGCTCGTCGGATCTGTGTATGGCTTTCCAGCTTCCTGAAAGAACGTTCCCTGCAAGTGGTCGTCGATGAATATCTCTTGAATACTTTTATCATCGACGCTGGTGTTCCCCAAGGAACCATATTATCTCTAACCTTCTTTTTATTGTATATCAACGACTTATTGGAAAAAATCAATATATTGCTTTGCTGACGACAGCACACTTCTCTCGTCATTTCATTTGGATTCCAGGACATCGGCTACGGATGCACATCTTCACCGGCAGCAGAAAGTTGCATATCTTAATGAGGATCTTGAAGTGATTTCGAATTTGTGAAAAAAACTAGGTTCAATTCAATGCTACAAAAACCCAGGCATCGGTTTTCTTAAAAAAAGATGAATGTATTCGAACTAGATATAATAATGTCAGACAGACAATTCCGATTTCCGCTTCGATAAGTTTGTATGGGGTTAAAATAGACACCAATATGTCTTGGCACAATTATGTCGCTGGAATTACAAAGGCTGCTCCTCGAAAGCTTGGAACACTGTTTCGAACCAGATGACTCTACAAACCTCAGAAACTTTTGATGCTTCATAAAGCTCAGTTCAGACCTTTTTCGGAATATTGTTCCCATGTATGGAGCTCCGCCCCTAAGCATACCCTGAAGCTGCTGGATTCCATCCAGAAAAGAGCCATCCGTCTGATTGAAGACGCAAACAGCACTTGCAGCCTTGATAGTCTGGAACATCAAAGGAAGGTTGGAGATTTGTCTCTCTTCTTCAGAAACTTTCACGGAAACTGTTGTGACTTGGCACATTGGATTCCACCAAGTGCGATACATATCAGAAATACGCGACAGACTGTGGCTGCTCATCATTTCGAGGTTCAACTTAGTATACCTTGAACTTCACTGTTCAAGAACTCCTTCATTTTGAGAACTGCGTTTACGTGGAATACACTTTCTGAGAACGTTTTGCAAATGGATCCAATCTCCAGCGATTCAAATCCAATATCTATCACTTCCTTTGCACAGGCACCGCTTTTAGAGCGCCTTAGGGATCCTGAAGGGATTGTGTTTTGTTTTTTAAAAAAATCTAATCTTTTTTGAATGTTATATGCATTATTCATTTTGTAGGTACCGTAGCTCTTGCATGCATTTCAAATTATGTAAGGAGGTTTGAATTTCACTATTCCAATATGTATGCCTTGAACACCTTATACTCCTCGTTACCCTTTATGTAACGACTGGCTTCAGTTAATTTTCATCCTTACAACTACGAGCGAAATAATTGTCTGTTTTCCACTTCCAGCTGAGCTAATCAGACCAGACAACCCCGAGAACGGACATTTGCCATCGCAAAAGTTTCACGTGTTGGCTCTTACGCGAATCGAGGAAACAATCAACGAGTCGGTTTCGGAGAGTCACATCCACGGCGTGGGTCGCAGACCGAGCATCAAAGTGGACAACTGGGACTTCATCTACACGGAGAAGGTGCCTGATCCCCAGGTGAGTTATCAACAGGGTTGAAATCCACTGGTGGGTTTCTGAGGATCCAATGAATGACAGTTAAATCGATTGGGAGATCTGGATATCGGAAGGGTTTTTGAACTTTTCATCTGGGGATCCCAAGGAGGTTCTAGAAAATACACTTTCTGTAGAACTGTGTTTGTTCTCAGATATATTGAGAGCTTGGTATGAATATTTGCTCCAGCCGAAGCAACTTGGTGTGTAACGATACTGGGTTTCTTAGGGTTCTTTCATTTTTAGAAAACAACAAAGCCCAGAGATGCCAAACTGATTGTTAAAGTATTGCCTCCCTATGCCTCCCATTCATAGAGCTTTGGAGATTTCTTCAGATTTTACGGCGGTATAATATGCTATAAGCTCTTCCCTGCAATTATTATTCGCAAATCCCAGAGATCCTTATTTATTCGGACTCTTTGTCATTGTGTCTCTAGATAGTTGATTACGAGACCCGCTGATATTGAAGCCCAATACGAATCTAGTGGAAAAGTTATCCACTTCATGTGGATTCAGGGACATCGCTGGTAATCGCACGTTAAAAAGTATGGCCTCGTTAATCCATTGCTCGCACAAGTTTCGACTTCTGAGGGTTGACGTTCGTCAGCTGGTTAACGGTACGAACAATTTTGAAACAATTTGAAAACAATCATTTGATTCAGCCATGAATATACCGGTCGAAGACGTCTCCATCCCACAGATGACCTAAACAATTTGAAAAAAAAATCAACGTTACATGATAGAGCGAATAGGACTGGCAGAGTGAATAAGATAATTAAAACGGATATTTGAGAAGAGTCGAACTAAAAATATCAATGAACTCCAAAAGACATTGAATTTACTCATATCTAACAGACCAAAATGTAGTGAACGTCTAAATGTTCCACATTTTAAAGAACCAGATAGAATTGAACAAATTGAACCTATCGCATATATGCCTATCGTATTTATCATGAGATGATAGCCTTAAAGACATATACAGTGCAGAAATAAATATTCCCCTTATTTCGAACAGGCCAAAATACCAGAGTCGGACAGAAGTTTTGTGACATGATAGCATTCTTAGTACTTTTCGATGAAAAATACAATAGTGTGACATCGCTTGCCAACGACAAGGGACTATCAGCTTTTTGAAAAGTATACAAGTAGTTCAAAATGTTCTCCTTGAACCACTTGACAGTTGAACAGTCCATTTTCGAACTCATTTCTGACATTTCAAAATGTTTCTTGCGTAATGCCAGCACAAGTTTCGATAATTCTGATTTTATGTTCACGTATTATTTCAGGTTGGGTTTAATAAACTTTCGTTTTGATAAAGCTATAGACAAAACTTTGAGACGATTCGAATCTGGTGAATAAGCAGGCTATACCAACGGTCCGCGCCTACCAATCTACATGTCTAGGTATATCTGATCCAAATAATCCCTTTCAGGCTGAAAAAAGTGTGGCTGCGCCACACTTCAGAAATCTGGTGTTGGAATACACCAGATTTTTGAAGATTCTCGAATATTGGCAACAATTTTTTGGATTCGTGGATGGATGAGTTTTTGGAAAATTTTCAAATATAATTCAACAGTCAGATTTACCACTAGATAAATAGGAACAGTAATATGATTTTTTGATACTCATGCCCAATATTAAACGGCAAACCTGCCATGTTAGAGCCACTGCCGGTAGGCTAAAATCCCAGTGCTGGAAACCGAACTAGGTTTGTTAATGCTCGCAACAGCTGCAAAATTAGAATTCGCATAATATATTCAGTTTGTAGGGTTAACCTCAAATAAGATTTTTTGTCAGATAGTTCGACTCAATTCTAATCAAAATGTTCCGTAAACAGGTTTCTCATCTCACATTACAAAATTTGTGTAATCTGTGATAACTAAGTTTGGAACTATTTCAATCCTTTTTGGCTGGAAAGTTACGAATAACCATTTTTTCCAGCCTTCAATTCATTTACCAATAACTTCGTAACCGGTTATTCTAATTCAAAACAGTTGAGGTCGATGTATACAGAAATGAAATACCTTTCAAACGAAGTGTCATGAGATCCCTTTTCCTATTGAAAAAAAATAATAGTGCCCTCTCTGTGGCGACTGATATCAAACCATTGGTTTTTTATAGAAAGTACTGAAATTATTTCTTCTATATAATTTTTTCCGATTTTGATATCTTGCTCCATTCGAAAGTTAAGGAGGGGGCGTTATTCACGTCCGCATTGTATACCTGTTTATGTGTTGCTGAATGATAATAATAATGATGACAACAGGGAGGCCGTGGACTTTTGAGTTTGGAGTGTCTACATGACAGAATGGTACTGGATGTTGCCTGTAAAGTCGCCAGGAGTTCGGATTCCCCCTCTGCATGAGAGAGCTGGAATTGGAGCATTTATTTTTAGGGCAGCTGGCCGTGCAACTGATGAACTCGGTCGAGTCGATCACAACTCTGTCACAGAGTTGGAACCCGTCCAGCAAAAGGCTCATATAAAAGTCGCAGAGATCACCTCACTTCTGCGACAACACAAAGATAAGCATGCATGGGATCTCCTTCAATAACATTGAAGACCTTGGCTAATCAAAGCGCCTGACTTTCGCTTTCCTCAGGTCTAGTGGGCTGAAGTAGGAAACTAAAGGGTTCATCATGGCATGCCAGGATGGTGTCTTCAACACCTTAGTGCACCGCAGTCGCGTGATGGGTATAGAGGTTCCTGATACAAGGTGCAGGGCCTGCCGCGAGGCGTCTGAGACCCTAATGCACTTGCTCTCAGCATGTCCAGCATATGCGGTCTCGAACTATATCCATCGACATAGCGCGGCCTTTATTACCATCTACGGTACTTTTACGGTATTGACGAGAAACCGGTGTTGCCCTATGCATGAGCAGAGGGTGTTGTGAGATGCAAAGTAATGACCAATATTCACGGTAGCGAACTGATATATTCCCTCATATATGAAGAAATATGCACTGATGATGCCGTGAACCCAAAATTCACACCAAAGAGAGAATTTTTCGGGATGCCTTGGACGCTTTTGATATCGTCCCCAATTCGATAATTCTGTTTGTTCACGCACCCATTCATCCAGTAATGGGCGTCATCGCTGAAGACGATTTTTTGATGAAAATTAGGGTCAGTTGCCAACTGCTCCAGAGCCCATTCAGCCAACACACGTCGTTGCCAATGGTCGTTTACCTACAGTTACTGGATCGGTTGAATTTTTTACTGGTGCAGGCCCAAGTCACGATGCAAAATTCGCCAATTTGTGGTCTGTGGAAGGCTGCGTTCTTATAAGCGACGCGAAATCGACTGCCTCGGATTCTGCACACTCTCACAGACAGCGGCGACGTTTCTTGCGTTTCGGGAGTTCGTTGATCTTTTACTGAACCAGTGGACTCAAATTCATCCACCACATTGTAAAATTTCATCTCGGTAGGACGATCATGGCGACCGTAAAATGGGCGAAATGCGCCGTATGTTGCCCGATCAGAACACTCATTTTGATGAAACATTTTTTTTTGTTCGCACGTGTCGTTGAATGCTATAATCGTCCATGGTGATTTGACAAAACAAACTGAATAAATGTCAACCAATTTGACAGATGTAGCTTCAACATTTTCTGGACATGAGTTATTCAATTCATAAATTAATTGAAGAAATCTTCAACAAGTGTATCTTCATTTCAGATCCGATGTCCCGTTCATCATTACAGCCTCACATCGCCGAACGGTGCCGTCAAAGACACCCTCCTGCCCCCCGAGCTACCGTTGGACGCGCGAAAAACGACCACCCTAAGGAGACACTATTACCCGGAGGGCGGCTGGGGGTGGGTGGTGGTCGTGTGTGCGGTGTTGGTGCACGTCCTCAACCACGGGGTGCAATTGGGGTGTTCGCAGCTTGTTATTCCCGGAGCGGAGAAGTTTAAAGTGGAAACTGTGCATTTTGCAGGTCAGTGGCACGATTCATTCGACTTGGTCGCTCATTGTTTCTTAGAAAATATTATCTAGCACGTTCGCGTGATTTTTTTGCCGAGTAACTTTTTGCTAATGGCCTTCAGCTATGTGATAGTGATGTTACATTGCTTCGGATGATCTTTATAGGGGTTGATAACAGGACCGGCGCTAGGACGTGTGCTGGATAAATTAAAAAAATTTTTCAGAAGCGTGAAACCAGAATTGTAATACAGTACTTGTCTCACAGAGCTTCCTTAGAAAGTTTGATAATCAAGAGTGGAGTTATCAATGAATATTTTGTATAAAAGTTAAACATTTTCCAATTAAATAAAATGAAACAAAAGTTTTCATGAGAAAAGTTATAAGTACCTCTATGAAGCACAAGGGTGTGGATAGTGAAATAAATATTCAAATTCTCAAGAATAGGTATCGCTTATTAATGTTCAAAAACCGGCCACAGTAACGGAGAAGGTAGTCAACTGATAACATTTTCTAATGCAATGTTGATTGCCTATTTATCGCGATTTCCAAAAGTCAGCTGTTTATACCTACCTCAATATACTTCAATTTTAAACAGCTTGCCTTCTCTATAGTTATCAAATTCTTCTTTTCCTTGTCCTGGCCATCGCTAGTGACGACGCCTCTAATCGTATTCTTTTTGAATCAGATTGGTTCATATTCAAATTTCAACCCTTGATTTTGCAGCATGGGATTTACCTAGATTGTCTCGTAAAAGTTGATTTTTCCTGAATGTATATCTCACAAAAAATGATTCTAGCAAAAAATTAGAGATTAGGTGGAAAGCGGATGAAAAATGAATTGTATCCTATGAGACACATTGCCAATATACAGGGTGTCCATTTTTTCAATGGGATTGTATTGGTAACTTTTGAACCATAAGAGTTAGAAGGTCGGTCAAATGGAAAAAAAGTTGCATTCATGAAAGTACTGTCAAGTGGTTCAAACGAATCGAGAATATCGGGGTCGGTTACAATGTCATTCATAGTTGGTTTTCAGGTGATTTGACCCTTATCCAAATTTCTTTGGTTCGGATCTGTATTGAATTTATTTTAAGTTTAATCAACAACATGCGATACATTATGATGAGAAAATCAACTTACTCATCTCAAACTGAATGGAACGTATCAGAGTCAAAGTAAGGAACAAGTAATAATTATTTACATATTTCAAGATGGGAAAACTCTAATTCATGATAATTGAACGAAATTATCATATATTTGAGAGAAAAATCAAATGATGATTCGCTAGTAATGAAAATTCAAAAAGTTAGTGTTCGAAATGTCCATCATTTTATGAAATGCACTTTTCACTCAACCCTCTTAATTATTTGCTATTTCGTCTCTTTAAATTATCTTCTCGTGCATTCTCTAAATCACCTAGAAATTAACTTTGAATGACATTGTATGATATATCTTTGAAATCGGCGTGAAAATTTATTTCGAAATGTGTCATAAAATATGCAATTCCGTATTGAAAAAAATGAGGTTGAAGGTGGCCAAGAGAGTACGAAACGTTGGATTCGAAATGTGATTGCGTCAAATCAAGGAGAATTACCTGTCGGATGAAAATTACATAATTTACTTTTCTTATGATATGTCAATAACCGGTCCTGATATTCCCGATTCGTTTGAACCACTTGACAGTGCTGCTATGAATGCAACTTTTTCTACATTTGACCGACCTTCTAACTCTCATGGTTTGAAAGTTACCAATACAATCCCATTAAAAAAGTGGCCACTCTGTATACTCAACCGTATATTTAGGGGAGTATATGTTGAATCAATCTCTATACCCAGTATTGGGATCATCTACTTGTTAACAAATATGTTTTTCCTAAGTGTAAACTCAGAAAATGTGCACTTTTATGATTATCCCAATCTGCCATAGACATCTTTGTGGGACTAAATGGTTTTTCGTATTACAAAATGCGGTAACATATAGATTGAAATAATTAATTGTTTTGCAATCAATCAATATCATCAATATTGATCACCACCATTGAACATTGAAATTTATAGCAGTTCTTTTTTCAGTGAAATCAAAAATGAAAAATTATGACATTTTCCAATTTCACGCCTTATATACTCTGAATTCCAGATAATTTTGAGAACTCTCGAATCGTAATGACTCGCCGACGTGCTTCTTAAAATTAACCTGTATAAGCAGCAGTATAGCAGAGATTTGTTCATATGACGTCAATTACTTTCCTTTGTTTGGCATCTATTCAAGTAAGCTCAAGTCGACTGAACTAATCCTTAAGACGCGGGGCTAGGTCTAGGTTGCTCTTGGTAAAGCTCTCTAATATGCAGAAACCTTCTTAACCTAACGAGATTAGCATAGACAGGACAGGCCAACGGGCCTAATTCCTCTTCGTGTGGGTTTATTAGTTGACGTGAGTTGGGAACTTCGAATTTGCCTCCTTGTTGACGCGTACGTCGATTTCGGATTACGGGCAGAGTTTTGTGACACTCGACGTTATCCGAATGTAACGCTTTTTTTTCACAATAACTCGTATTATTCGATAGAACCTAAATATTTCTATTGACATTGTAGGTTATACAGTATTTCCTAGACATACCTACGTTTTAGTTCTGAATACAAAACAGTTTAAATCTTGAAGTTAATGGAAAATTACAGTTTGTTGTACTTTGACGGCCATAGTTTACTATGTCAGTATCTTTTGTCGGTTTTAAAGGTCGTCGTTATATAGAATTTCTTCCTGACATTTCGCTAGCCACTTATCCTAGCAAACCGACACTGATCGACCAGATCAAAACAAGACAATCAACTTGAAAGGTAAAAGCGCAATCGAATCGGGAATCACTCGCATATTAACAGTGAGGAATGAAATGCCCTCAATAATTTACAAAGAAGAAACGCCATTCGAGATGAGCACAGACATATACAAGCAGGACTTTGAAGAAGTTCTCCAAAAACGGCAGAATATACAAGATCCCACACAATCGATAGAAAGGAAGATCTCTAAATAAAATTTCTACAAAAAATAAATTGGTTTTTCGTACTATAGGTGAATCTCATAACAGTGTTTTTATCGAATAAATTATGTTATACAATAAATTCATGGGTTTGTTTCAAATTCAGGTTCATTTCTTTAAGGGCATGTAAGCTTGTTTGTAAAAATGTTATTAACTAATAATTCATTTTCTATATAGCGTGAAGTTGAATAAATTTTTTGTCACCCACTTCCTTTTCTCTATCTGTTTTTCTGTTTCGGCTCCTTTCCCTATTCTTGACTCTCTCCGTCAGCGTTTCTCAACCATTTTTCGTGTCACAACTTCTTCTGTTATTCATTATACATGTTGAAATGAAATAATTTTCAGCTACCATGAATGGGCTCGACTTGTACCGATGCCTGTTTTTTTGTTTATGAATTCTGGAACTCCTCTTATATTACAGATTGGCTGGTCTGACTATATTTTTGACCTCACTAAGTCTTGTACCGTTTTCTGTAATATTTTCACGCCACGTTGATTATGGCAAGGGCGGAGGCAAGGGCGTGGATCGTCGTTACCAAAGTACTTGGCCTTTTGAAAGTCCAATTTAGGGGTAATGAAAAGGATATTATGCCAAGATATTATGGGGCGCCATCAACAGTGATAAAAAATCCTTTTCGATACCAGTCCCTGTAGATAAACTCTTATCTCCAAATAAAAAACAAAACAATATTTTCAAAAATTTAATGTGCCTGGTTCCTTGGACACAAGGATGATAAGCTATTACGCGACCTTACCTTCGGTTCAATGCATTCAACCTAACTTCAGTCTCGTAATATACTTATACGAAGAATTTCACAATGTTCCAAGGGTTCACTCAGCGCCTGTAGTATGGTCGGCGGTCCAGGGGTCCATCCACCTATCTTGTGCTTAGTCGTGCCAGCTACTATATCGCCCAAAAATAGGCACTTGTGCAACGAATTGAGGTGTCTTCAAATATCTTCAATATGTATCCTTTAATTTATACTTTTTTTATTAATAATATTTTTTTATTATCAAAATTTTTTCTAATAATATTTCTTCAATTAATATTTCTTATTAATTTTTCTTCAATTAATATTTCTTATTAATTTTTCTTCAATTAATATTTCATATTAATTTTTCTTCAAATGATATTTCTTATTAATTTTTCTTCAATTAATATTTCTTATTGATTTGTCTGGCAGAACTTTGTAATTGGCCGGAACTGAAAAATGTGATTGCAAAAAAATTATATTATAATCACCACGTTGTTCTTCGATAAGCTCTAGAAACAGAAAGGCGGAAAGATATGGATTTTTGACATTACTTCAAATATCGTTCAAGGTTGAACAAGTGTTGCCACCATTTCATTCCGGTCACGACTATCAACAGAAAGTTTGTCAGTTATCAAATGCAACAATATATTTTCTGGGCTTATCTCTGAGCGATTGTCAATTGTCTTGAAATATAAGAAGAAGAATTTGACATTTTGTATTTACTTCTTAACCATGAAGTTAAGAAATGTAAACACATATTGAATCGGTCTTAGCACTTGTACAAATGAAATTAATCCGATGATGTATCCACTGAACTGCTGCCAACTGTGTAAAGGTATATCTGTGAAAATATTGTATTAAATAAATGGCATGTTACAAGTTCATCAATATAAATCAATACAGGGGTTAACATCCCAATCACATTGCCCTGCAAATGGACTAAAATCAATTAAGTGAAAAATGAAACGTTACAGTCTAGTATTCTTTTCAATTTCTCGATTCTCTGAAAATATCCTAAAATAATCTGAAATTTGCTTGCATTTTTGCAATTATAGGATATATAGACAGATTATTGCATAATGTGACACTTCAGCTAAGGCGAACTGTTTTCTCGAATAATTTCAGGAAGACTTTACAAGTGTCAATATTGTCCATTGTTAACCGATCGTATTAGGCGGCATTAAGGCAACAGGTCAATAGCTATAATAACAAAAGCATGTTCCTTGAAACCGAATAACACGAAACTTTCTCAGCCTTTGATCTCAGTTATGGTGACTTAGATGCCATGATCCATTCCAAAATGAATACTGTACGTTCTCTTCTTCTTTTCTTGAAACACATCTTATCTCTCTATTTGTATTTAAACAAATTATGGAATATATTTCTATTTGATTCATTCAATATAAGTGTTTTCTGGTTTATTTTATATTAATGTACAAACAATATAAACACTACTGTTTCGTAACCAGCTTCTTTCGTATTTTTGTTCATAGATAATAATCAATTATAAGTTATAATTATATTTTCCATGATAATAATTTTAGAATTTTGAAGATATGCTTTTTTTGAAACGCGTTTCGCTATACTTTAGCTCCATTAGTTACTGATACACCAAACTATTCCAAGGTACACGCCACGGCTGATGGCGAGCGATCGCGCAGGTATAGATTCTCCCGACTAAATTATTATTGGATTACGATAAGCCCCTTGTCGGCCAGTGATGCATCTGTAATAAGTTTTAATTGGGGTAGCAGATAGAACATGACTTCTTTGTAAATTCTTTTCATATTTTATTCAGTACCGATTATAGAAGGTACTACAGGTCATTGAAATGTTATATAATAATACACTTATCCAAAAATAAACTCAGTCACCATCTGAATACAACTTTTCTTTATCTTCACTGATGCTTGTGCTTGTGATGCTATCGTCATTTGAATTTATAATCACTGAATTTACCTATATTTTAGGGTCTGAATGTTTAATTTTCCCAATATTTCCGCTTTATATCTACTACAAGTCGGCAATGCTTTTGCCATTCCTCGAAAGTGATTTGATGAAACTCGTTCCCCGCCAGTTTCCTCACATCTTCCAACTTGAAAGTTACATTCTTTTATGTTACGTTGTTTTTCACAGAATCCTAAACGAGTTCAATGAGATTCAAATCCGGATGGTAGGGTGGAAGTCGCAAAACATTATGTCCGTGTTTAAGTAGAACCTCATCAAATTTGTATCCATCATGATGTTTTTTATTTACTTGATCGACTCGTATAACTTGGGTTTGAGCATGTTAGGGGTGAACATAATGCTTTTTTGTGCAGCCACTTCACCATGTCAGCCTTCCTAGAAATTGTGTTGGGGACTGGATATTACGGTATGAAGCATTACCGGTCACGATATCCGAATTCACAGATAAATTTGGGATTAACTTTTTGTTTGCAACCATTTACCATAATTTTCAGAATTCATTTCTGAATAATAATCCCTTGATGTGCCTGATTCAAATATAAGCCGACAATTAGGTATAAAGCCCATGTCATCTGCATGAACAATAATGAGTCTTGGTCCTTTCGAAATATTTTTAAATAACTCTTTGGTTGATTCATTCGTCCAGTTCTTTGAAGATGTATGTCCACTATAAATAAGGTATGTTAATTCAAGAAACACAATTGGTCGCTGTTGGGTATGAAAAAAATTGATTTTTTCTAATATTTGATCCTCAATGCTCTAATGTCCATTTTCTTTATTGAAATTTTTCTATTATTTTCAGTCCTTCTCCATTTGAAACCTATTTTCTTTGAAATTCTACGAAGAGATGTTTCGGAAGCCACAAGTCCCAAAACGTCATTAATTCGGTGTTGAAACTTTTTTACCGTAATACAACACTCTTCCGTTTTATGAAAGTCGTAAATAATCCGTCTAATATTGGAATACTCATACTCGGGAATATCAGTTACTGATGCTCTTCTAGGCTGCTTCTTTCTTGGGGTGGAAAAATTTACTTCTCTGTTATTTGCAAAAATTAATTGCTACCCTCTTTTAACCACGCTTTTAATGGTTATTATTGAGATACCTACTTCAAAATAGAACTTTGTGTTGGAATAGTTATTTTTTACTTTTATTCAATGTTACCTGTAGCGAGAGATGTTTTATTTTCCACATTTTATAACGTATCCGACTCACATGTAACACTGTGAGAATAATTGAACACTTTGAAAATCATTTCACGTGCCTGACTCTTGATGACTGGTTTTTTGTTAGGCGATGATATTTTTTCAGACAATGCCAAACGCCAACATTGGAGGACAAGTAATGATACGCCTCTGTACAGAGCATTTGTATGTCTTGCAAGAACTGTACTGGGGGTTACATTGAAAATGAGTTTGTGCGCATGGGGGCGGGTTCACCATCATGTTTGGCGCTTGCTGTACAATATTTTGTATATAACAGTAGATAGTAACAGAACGTATTAGATGAATGATTGAATCTGGTAAAATGGGTAGATTTTGTACAAACAATTAGATACAATACTTCTAAGAAACAGGTAAAATATTTGCATTTTATGTCAAAACTCAATTAGATAAATGATTAATTCTAACAATCCAGGTAGATTCTGAAATCACAAATTGAAACAATATTATTTTCAGAAAAACGGGTAATATGTAAATATATTAATTAATGACATTTTATGAGAATAAGTTTAATAATGGTAAATGAATAACTTCCTATTAATTGTTTCAATAAAACTACTTTGTGAACTTACAAAACATCCTAATGCTTTTCCTAATTGACAATGTGACATAAAGTCACCGACACGATTCGAAATCCAGAAGGCCCGTAATATCTCGCCCACCTGTACATTCTCCCGATGAGTTCATTTCAAGCAGCTCGGAAAGCCATCCAATCCCTCGATTGTCGAGGCGAAAGGAAATGAACAAGTTCTTATTACAAAGTACATTAACTGTCATCTGTTTGGTGATATCAATTGATCTGCCTGTCTTTCTTATCACTGGTTACTTTTCCGCTTTACACATTCCCATTAAACTCGCGATGGATGACAAGGATCGGTCCTAAAGTAGCGTGAATAGTGATCATCTGCCCTTTGCTCTACCCAAACTGCTTGTCTTCAGGGCCGTGCCCCGAATTTCTACCGTATGAATAAAGGGAAATCACAAATTCAACTACTGTTGAGCTGAGAACATGGTTATTATGTCATTATCGATATGTTTCAATGAACGACATCAAAAAGGGATTTCGCTTATCATTCTGAAGATTATAGTAGTGAGAATAGGAGACCAATTAATAACTTTTTGCTAGCAAATGTTGAAATGGCGATATCGCGACGCTTATTGATACATACATTTAAACTTGTTCATGAAGCAGAATCTCTTCTTCACAATAATTATATTAGACTAGTTCTGGGGTTCTCTGATGAAAGCTGTTATCTCATAACTATAATTATCAGCCCAAACACATGAAGAAGCGAGTGAATTTAGCGGTGAATTTGTTGAGAAGCAAAAGTAATCATGTTTTAAGATGGCATTGGCCGATACTTGATGAGAATCTATAACATACTCTATTAACACTTTATTGTGAGATTTTTACTAAATAGTTATCACAACCCAAGAGTGTTACTAGAATATTCAATATATGTTGTCTTTTTATCATTTCCCAATGATGAATCGATTTCAATGCCCTTGGATTGTTTGAAGTCGATATCGTTTCTTGAAAATGGTCTCAATTCTGGTTTGAAATCTCAACAAAAAGTTCATCTTCATTGTGTTTCAATTTTTGTTTTCAAGTTAACTCAAATTATTACTGTATTAGACAAGAATTTGAATTTCTACGGAAATTTGACTCCAAATTATTTTTTTCGAAATGATCGCAAATTATAGTTTTTGAACAAATAATTTATAATTTTGTTTATAATGTGAGGAGTCTGAAAGTAAATCTTTTTTTGATAGCATGAGAAATGAGAAATAAAACTTTCTATTTTTTTACCACATGTATTTGTAACTAGCGTTACTGCAGTTTCGTCCTTATAGGACGAAATTGCAGTAACGTTCAGTCGATACTGGTACCTTACAATTCAGAGAGACACAAATAATAATTTTTCTGAACTCGTAAGACTTTAACTTTGTTACTTGTTTCGAAAACCTGCATTTTTTGTACTAGCTAAATAAATAAAAATAACTTTCAAAAGACAGTGTCCATGACTATAGAACATTCAATCGTTTCGTCTTCCAGTACGCCCATGTTCCTGCTTGAAGCGTTTATCTTCCTATCGCTTTTTAACTCTACGGTGACGGATCATTTGCTACTGAGATATGCCTCTGCATGAATTAATGATTTTCAGCAAATGCTTTTCGAGGATTGAAACGTTATCGTTTATTTCTTTATGATATAGTTCTCAGTTTCTTTCCCCGTCTAGTTATGGTTATTCTGTTGACGACCTTGGATCTGATTTCTCATTTGGAAAAATCCGAGATCGAATTTGAATGAGTGTATTCGCAGAAAAAATTTAATATTTGCCTTGCTAGAGGGAAGGTGTTACTCTTGTTTAACTAATTTTATTGATCGTAGGTTTTCTTGATTGTACATACATTAAAATTGGTAGTTCCACCTTGATATCTCTTGTTTTCGTCCAACCACTGCCTTTTTTGTCTGAAAGCAATTAACCCAAAAATTACCGAACAGATTTTCATACGGTTTTCATCAATATACGAAGTAAGGTTAATATATGGTTGATATACGGAAGGTTGATGTGTATAATTTATTATTTTGTGTTAAATGGTTGAAATATGATGATATTAGCCGTGACAAGCCGGATGGTGCTACTCGGGGAACTCTCATCGAAAAACGTTGCTTAATCTTCTTGAGATATAACAAAACAATTCACGTTAGAGCTACCTTGAGCATTTCATGCCTACATTTATTTCTGTCATAGTGTTACCACAGATGGTCCATTAAAAAGTACCTACCTTTTTTCCTGAAGGGCCTGACTTTGAAAATATAGGTGCTGGAAACAGTCCAGAACAGTTGAGAAAACATATCGTAACATTCTGCAATGTGGTGGAATGACCGAAAATAGTCTGAAACGATCGGGAAAAGCCCGGAACATCCCAGATCATTGTGGAATGTTCAAAGAAGTTACTTATATCGTGTGGAAGAGTAGCTCTCTATCTCCCATCTGTGAAAATCTTTCAGTTTTTACTTGAAAGGCGTGCTTTTGAAAATATGCCGGAACATTTTGTGATATTTTGGAATATTCGGGAATAGTCTGGAATGTTTAGGATTATCCCAGGACATCCCAGGTCACTCAAACAAAAGTATGAACGAGTAGGTGTGGCCAAAGGATTTTGCATGCGAACTGTACGAGAAATCAAATAAGAGATGAAAAAAATAGAAAATTGTGAGAAAAATTTTTTCAACTCCCATTGAGAATAGATGTATAAAAAATTGCGAAATTGTGATGGCTGATACTGATTTAGAAATTTTACGTAGATCCATAATTAATTTTCATATCAAAGCGAAACGAGTTCCTACGCTTAAGGGGAATTCATGAAACTATCATTTGAGATATTGACTATCAGGGTAGCAGAGTTTCGGCAAAGATAATTTGGATTTTGATGGAGAAATGTGACTACTTGGGATAAAATTCTTGAAGAAAATGCGGACTTATAGAGAAGAAATTCAGCCTATTGTTTTTATTGATTCCGAATTTAACATTAAGAAGCATTGTGGTGATTAATAATGCACCATATCATAATAAACAAACCGACAAAATGCCAACGACATCGACCGAAAAAGCTGATATGCAATGATGGCTATCAGACAGCTCTATTCCATTTGGAAAGAACATGCTGAAACCTAAATTATATGCCCTTATGAACAACTATAAGCCAAAATTTAAGTGATATGTTTTCTTGCAGCAAATCACAACATTGTACCATTACCGTCATATCACCCGGATTTGAATCCAAGTGAGTTGGTTTGGGCTGAACAGGAAGATTACGTTGCAAATAAAAATGTTACTTTCAATTCCAACCAGGTAATGCAATATTGCGACAATTTTTTCATTTCTTTCAACAGTTTTCTTCCGAGCAATGAAAATTGTTGTGAACGAGCAGAGAAATTTGAGGACGATTTCATGTCAAATGAATCCATGATAGGCATCATCGTGGATGATCTGATTATTGATTTACATGATGAGGATAACGACACTGCAGGAACAAGAATATGGGGATGACGTTTCAAAGGATGAGGATGGAAATCTATCCGGAATTGAAACATTACTCGACGGAAGCCATGTATCAACAGTAGGCCAAAAATCATATCTCAATCTTTAGGCAACCAATCTTCGAAAATATATGAATTGTATCTATGTATATAATATCGACACTTCAGGCAATTTTTGTAGAGTATCTACCTACTACCTTTCATAATAATCTCTAGTAACTATGAAATACAATTCATTATACTCAATTTATTTATTTGATTCAAAAGAAAAAAAATCACCTCATAGGTGCGACTTCGTTCCCTCTTGTTCATAAAAGAGCACATATGCCTCCCTACTCACAAGCGAGTTTGGTGAAATTGGGGGCACGTGTGAACCGTTGTATTCGTGCCACGTGCCACTGAATGGGTGGTTGCAATATGCTGTGTTATGCCCGTTGTGGGTAGTCCCACTGTGATTCGAAAGTGCATATAGATTATATCGACAAGGAGTCACATTATCTGCTGCATAATTGCTCATTTCTAATCCTTCTAAAGGAAAGTCAATTGCAACATTCAATTTACCTCTAAATATTTCTGTTGAAGAGAATCTTCCAAAATTAATTACTAGAATACGGGGAAACTTATAAATTGATAGGGACTTTGTGTATTTTCTTCTTTTCTTATACCTCGAACAAGTTGGTTTTTCATCTCCATCCAGAGTTTTCTATCTTTTGAAGAAATCCCAGCATAGTGACAAACTCAATTGGCCAGTTCTTTGTGGTATGTGGAAAGACAAATCCCAGAAAAGATCGAAGATTACTGATGATTGTCCACAGAGTGTGTCCCTCATAGTAGATTTTAATTGACCAACGAAATCGTCTACAATCTCATGGTTGTACATTCTTATAGTTGTACATTCTCACTCTTGTGCTTTTCCGCTGTCGCTCAATTTTTCGTCAATATCCGTTAAGATCGGTTTCGGTTTCTAAGTATTTCTAATAAAATCCTCATGTAAATCTTCTAGAAGATATCGAAAGAACTCATGGTCGTCTTGATAACCCATGAATCGAGGAGCAAATCTTTGAATCTGACTTTTGAAGTAGATTGTGTTTATTACTCTATCAAATGAATATTCTGTATTGTAACACATATCTGTTATAACCTTTACTACAAAATTCGATGAAAAAAGCTAGAGGTCCATATTTACAAAAATCAAGTTTGATGATGAAATCTAATTAACGAAACGTCGCATTTCATATCAGATTAAAACAAATTTGAAACAGTATTGAAAGTTTTCCTGCCTCTTCTATATCATTCGAAATGGAGGTGGTACAACTAATAAACGAAAATCGACAATACTATATTTTGGCGAATATTTCAAAAGCATTCACTGATATTTTCAATCTGAAGGAAAATTATTCTAGTGCCTCCAAATAGGAAAATTTTGTCCAATTTAACCGTCTTTGTAGGTCTTAGCGTTTCCAAGATAGCATTTGTGGGATCAGCTAAAAAACGGCCTATAGTGAGACAATTTTCGTCATGGCTTTCTTTGTTTCTGGTAGTTGTCTATCGGCGAAGTTCATTCTACTCTGAATATTCGATATGTAATAACACTATAAGAAGAAATGCAGCTTCTGATAATGCCTTACAGCCCATTCTGATGTATTCTTTTTGTTCCAGCCAAATCTCTACAAGTCCACTGCATAGTTGAAGCGATCTGTTCTTTAGAAGAAAACCGATCCCATGGAGTATGGAGACGTCGGCCTCTGATAGAAATCGACAAATATGTGATAATTCCAGTGGCAACTCCTTTCCACAACTTGGTGCAGGCAGCTTTGTTCAGATTAGGCTATTCTACGGAAAGTGCTGCGGCTGCCAAAGGTTCAGTGCTGATCAAAAACTGGAAGGCGCTTACCTTCGATCAAATATCAGATGACCCACTCATAACGGTCGGGGATATCTTGGGAGATCTTTCGACTGTGGCCACTCTGCGGATACAAGTCTTCAGGGGAAGACCAGGAGTTCTCAATGAGATCAAAGACAAGTTGCTGAGATTCTTGTTGCTGCAATCACATGGGCTGCTATTATCATCTGGATGTCCCTTAGATGAGGTATGTGAATCAGTTTCTATCCCAAAGTAGGTCTTTATTACAGAGAGAAAGTCATGCATGATCGATATGCTCATTAGATAAAAATATGAAATTGTTGCCATAATGTCTCTGATATCAATTTTTTTACCGAACCCATTTTTGAAAATGAAATCGTCTTTACATGATAATTTTTCCCAACACCCAGTTTCAACTATGGGTGATGTGAGTTTTCCAATCCTCGGTACAATAAAAATAGATGAATTTATTTGTGAGTATACTGTGTGAGTATTTCTTTATATGTAAAATGCGGATAAATACGAGTATGTAGATAAGTGGTTGGTACTGTCATAATGTATGTAATATTATCACCAATGATTTTTAACAAATAACTGAAGTTACAAATGATGATGTTTGGAATGGAAAACATGAAGTTTTTTCAACTGATGTTAACGAATCTTCCGAACTTCTAAATCGTTTTCCTAAATATATTCACCCACAAAAAGAGGTATTACATCTCAAAGTGTGATCTCAATCACGATCACGGATAAGGCACGGAAGTACCAATCACCTATCCAAAATTTAGCCAGTTGTTGCTGATCCCCCCAAAAAAGTTTCGCAATTGAGCAAATAATCAGTGTCTCACCGATCAATCGTTTTGTGGAAATGCTTGGTGAGAAAAGTGTTTAACATCGTACAAACCCTGAAGTTTGAGACGTTGAGCTCATTTTCCATGGTCCATCCAGATTTTTGCAGTATTCAATGATTATTATCATAGGCTATATAAATCCGCGAAAGTCATGGCGTAAAATGAATGCATTGAAAACACTTTTTTCACACTAGTAAAAAATTCTGTCCCTCGATGCGTGTTTCTCAGACCAACTCAGCATCATCAGGAGATCACTATAACGGTTTCAGTCATCTCATGATGTTACTAAGTTGGTTTGCGGAACGACCGTCGAGAGACTGTATATTTTTTCTCCTGTGGGAAAAGTGTCTTCAATAGATCTATTTTATAATGATAAGGCTTATTCTTGATATAATCTTTTGGTGCGTACTTAGGCCTATAAGTTCTCAAATGTTATGATATTTAGGTGTGAAATGTATATTTTTTTTATACTGGTTTTTTCTGGGTTTATAACCTTCCGAATAGTTCTGTGGAAATGGATCATACCTGGTTGTCATTACTAAGAAGAGAGGTTGAAGACGAAAATATAAACCTTTACTGAACTGAATTCTCAGAAAAACATCGTGTATGTGTTCATGTGGACTGTCACGTGTGGCATTTGGACATTTCATTCGTTTGACTTGCGTCAAAAGAAATTGAGAAATATTACAATTTGTGGCGAGATTTTCATAGTGAATACAGGTTTTGAAAACGGAAAAGAATTATTTTCCAAAACGTTAACCAAAGCTTATTATTGATATTCAGTTTTTTCAACTTTGTAGGCAAAAATTTATGAATACGACTTTCCCGTAGTTTATATTACGCAGTAACTTTTTGGGGTGAACTTTTCAGTTTGCCTCTACTACACTTCAGCAGATTCTCTGTTGATTTATCTTTTATTTTATTTTTTTTAGATTGTGGAAGGTTATAAACCCAGAAAAAGTCAGTATGAAATATTGAGTCCTCCACAAAAAATGTTTTTTAAAGAATATATGTTATTATTTGCCCATTTCAGTTCTGAGTTTTTCAAACTGATGGTACTTATTGAAATAAAACTGTTTGGATTCCACTATTCAATTCAATTTTAGCCAAAACAAAGATGTGAGGTTCGTTAATACAATCATACTCATTATACGTTGAAGATGAAATACTTGGCAACACTCATACGCACCCACGCGCTTTTATATACATAAAGTTTCAACTAGATATATGAATTCCTAAATTTTTTGAGGTAAGCAAGCAAGCTATAGCAGGAACTTTTCACTCATTATGGCGACCCCTTATGAGATAGATTTCGACACCTTTTATGTATATGTTATTATGAGAATCGAAGAATGATAATAAAGTGTCTATCAATTAATAAGGAACGGCACTTACCAGTTATATATCACAGTCATAGCAAATTCACTATACTAAAACTCCGTAACAATAGGTACTAGATTCTCAAAAATATTATTGCATTAAAACGAAAACATTGTTGTCAGGTTGCAATTCTATATATTTTATCATTCCATATATTTTATCAGACCATAAAATATATAGAATCACAACCTGACAACAATGTTTTTGTTTTAATGTAATAATATTTCTGAGAATTTAGTGCCTACTGTTATGGAATGTTAGCATAGTTGATTCAGATATACCACTGATGCTGTGCGCGAACTAATTTGCAAGATCGTCATATGACCTATCGTGAGATTGAGGCAAGCTTAGGCAATAGTGAGACCAGCATACATTCAATATTGCATAAACATTTGACTGTCAAAAAAATTTGTTCGCGTTGGATCCCACACAATTTGTCAATCGCTCA
>WOGR01000905.1:0-22203 GCA_015342045.1 Leptinotarsa lineolata
AGAAGAGGTCCAATTGAATGGCCAGCACGATCAACAGATTCAACACCACTGGACTACTTTTTGTAAAGATATTGAAAGTCTAAAGTTTCTACACAGCCAGCCAATTTGGATGAATTACGTCGTAGAACTATTGATGAATGCCGAGCTATAACTCCTGAGGTGTTGAATAATTAAGAGCAAAATTCGAACAAAATCTTTATTGTTGCATAGAGCAAAATGGCGCACATTTTGAACATTCACTCTAAATTTTCTATGGGAGTTACCCTTATTAGGTGTTATTTTTTCTGTGTGTGCTTTAAAAACAATTATTGGGATTTATTGATCCTAAAACAGTTTTTTGAATCTTTAAAGGCATCAGCATTCAAGGAAATCAACAGGTTGTATTTGTTGTGTAGGTAAGTTTTCAGTATGATACACTTTTTTATCAGAAGCATGAAATATCCATGTCAAAAGGCAACCTTCATGAGGAGGTGCCACTCAATTCACGTATAATGTAAGGGTGGTAACAAACCTTATCCCCCGAAAGAATCTCCTCGTAATGAACATAATTTTTACTTTTTTACGAAATCAAATGGACACGTATTAGCAGGTTGTCATAAAAAGCAAAATTTTATTTTTTATGAAAGTTCTGAACGTAAATTGTACCTTAAAAACAATTTGATTCATTTTAAAATGAGTTTAACTCAATAAAAATTCCTTTTAAACTTCAAATTATCTCGAAAAATAATCGTCACAAAAATTTTCTTTCAATAGAGTTGTAAAGGTATTTGAAAGACCTTCAAAACAAGGTGCCACTCGACCTACTTTCCCTATATAAATAAGGGTCGTCGGACGCACCCAAAAACGCACTACAAAAAATCTGATTAGTCTGAAATGTGTCCTCCTTCAATTAAAAATCGACGTGTCCGAGCTTTTTTTAAAAATTTTACACTCAAAATGGCTCTGTTGAGTTTTCTACTCCGAAGTAGATCAATTTTCATGAGATTCAGGCCCTGGCAGTTTTCGTTGTTACACACTGTATGAGTATAAATCGACTTCAGAATTCCATATTGTACCTAGTATCAATCAGCTAGAATCAATCATGGGCTAGAAACATAAGTTTTCTTCTTTGAAACAAAAACTTGGGGATCTCATAATTATTTCAATAACAATCCTATATCTGATATGGTGGTAGGATTTATTGCTGATACCAAAATGCATACTTTCAGGGGTATTAGAATACCCCTGGTGGGTGAGGTATGGACACCCGTTGAGGTAAAAATCCTCCTGAATGACGCCTCCTAATGTCAAAAGGATGTTTGACTCTGAGCTGACTGAATATCACTGATGAAACCTCCATGATAATGGACTCCCTTTCATTCTAGAAAGCCTTGTCATGGAAATGCTAGACTCTGACATAATTCTTGTCTCTAACTCTTCATGAATCATAATGCAATAACATAATTTGACCTCAAGATGAATACTGACAAAATGACCCTAACTATCCTGCCTGTAACATCGGACCAAGTGCAAAAGATTCTCAATACTTGAACTCCTCATTCTGCCAACAAAGCTAAGATGCTAGGTGGTGCAATATGAAAAGAAAAACTAATCGCCCCAATGAGAGCAGAATATCAAAATATCTCATGGATCTGCTTTGTACCAAATTTTTGAGCGGCAGAGTCAGAATCTACGAAATTGCCTTTCATCGCTAAATGTAGTATATCACAAGGTATAGCTGACTTTCAGACATTGTTATATGCGAAGATTGAGGTATTCACTGAGGTGAAAACTTTGCTCCTTGAGTGTCTGATAAACTCAATATACACCAATCAAGTGAAATCTCTGACCTGGAGAATCAGGAGAGTATTTTCTGCCAGAAGGTTGAAGTGTTTTCCTGCAGTCATAGGAAAGCATCTTTCTCAAATGCGTTACAGGAGACCTACTTCCCAAGCGACACATTCGTGTTGCTTACCTACTAGACGAAGGTACTGGCAGAATAATAGCTGTCCAGGTACCCCGTTGAATGAAAAAATTTCAGCAGAGTCTGTTTACTCCGAAGTAGATCAATTTTCATGAGATTCAGGCCCTGGAAGCAGAGCATACGAGTATACTCTGTGCCTTTCCCAATTTCCAAAAGTCCAATCTATTCTTCAACATCATCAACGAATAGTCAACGAAGGCTCACAAAGTTGGAGGAATGAAAGTAATCATTAGAACTTCATAATTAAAGATCAATAAACCCTTGAATTGAAAGTATATTCAATATGTTCACCTTCTGAAACAAAAATCGATGTGCCCCATAGTTATTCAGTTCAGTATGTAACATATATTGTTGATATCAAAATATTCTTGTGCCTTTGTGGAAAATAAAATGCTATTGGTGTTCGAAAGTAATGTAATTACATTTATGCAACGGGCGAAAAACACTGCCTACATCTACAACGTCCTACATGCTCCAGTAGACTTTATGATAAAATATGCAAACATTCCTGCATATCCTCTTGGAACATCCACATGTATTGAAAGCTCATAACCAACGCACTGAGTGGTAATTAAACAACAAAGGGTAGATTAACCCTCCATATTCATGCCGTAAAACCTGCCGACTGGGGATAATCACAGAATAACGACCCTTCTCTCCATTATTCCAGTCATAAAGAACGATATGAATACACCTGATTCTCTGCTTTCGACTGTATTGTGCGACAATGTGAAGAAAAGTCATTATGGAGATTGATTGTAACGACTCTTCAGCTAGACTGTAACCTAATTCCCTTGGAATTCATAGTTTTTCATAACTGAATAACATCATTTAGCTTCTTGAGCTGTTTCATTACATTTTACAATCTGCAAGATCAGAGTATGGATAAGATTTAGGAAAAATCAAAAAAAATCCTAACTGATAATGAAATGAAGTTCCAAAATATTCAATATCTGTTGATGATGGAATGATATCCAAATTTTTCGAATATGTATTGTCTTCAAATTTGAAAAATGTAATACAGAATACGAATCCGTAATCAAAAATTCAATTTTGTGGTAACCCAATAAATAAAATAGCTCACAAAATTCTTCCCTGAAGTTGAAATTCATTTTCACAAATCTTTGTTTATAATCAAACTCTTGAGCAAAACCAGCAGAATTCATATCAGGTGAGGAAACAAACTAGCCATGACTCACATTTGGAAACATCTTCCATTAGGTAAAATAAGGTTATTTTTTTCAATGAACCACTGCAGCAAGGTTCTCATGATGTCATGATGCTGAATGGTGTCATACGCGTCAGTTATGATGGAAATTATGGCGATACACATCTGCTTATTTGCAAAATCTTCATGTATATCAGATTGCAAGTCTACGAAATTGTTTGTTCCAAAGTCCATATCAGTCTCCTGTTAACTATTTTCCCCAGTAATTCACATATGGCAAATGTAGAAGCAATTGGCCGGTATGACCTTGGAAGGTTATTGGTTTCCCACTTCGATGGACAAACCTTTGTGGTCCATATACTTTTGTAGTTGTTCAATGGAAGCTCTTTGCCATTTACTGGGAGGTTCTTTGGGAAAAGTATTGAAATAGTATGTTATCAGGCCCTGGTGAGAAGTTCTTATTGCCAATAAATGACTCAAGTGCGTGTACTGAGATTGGGGCATTTATTTGGGAATCCTCGTCTTCATTGATTGAAGTGGGCTCCGCTTCCTGTATGTATTTCCAAATTCTTATTTTTAGTTCTCATTTCGTGAATGTCTCTGATAGGATGTCGCAAATTTTCTATCCTGTCAGGAGAAGTTACCATTTTATTATTATATTCCGAATACTGGGTGATTCTACCAGGAACACTTTAGGCTTTGCTTATATTGATGCCCGATATGAATTGGACCAAGGACACATTTTTATTCTTTTTTAGGTTGTATACATTCAGTGTCTTGCTCGCAGTCTCTCATATCCAGATACGTTTTCACTGGTTTCGTGTTTTTTTGAATTTATCGAGAGCCCGTTCTTATGGTTGGAGAGCTTTTTCACATCTCAGGGATCACCAAGATACAAGTGTTCGTTTTCTGATGTTTGTTGATTTTCCCTTAATATATTGATGTTATTTGATATGTGGATTTTTTTTGACTCATTGATGGATAGTCGTCGAAAAATTATTGGATTCCAGTCATTTTTTCTGTGAGAGATTCAAGTGAGGTCCAAAACTGCAGTGCCTGATCGCCATTAGTCAATTGAATTGAAATGAGGAAATGGTGTGCAACTCTTTATGATTATTGAAAAGTGATCACTACCATAGGGGTACAAAAATACTCTGCAATTTTGGGTAGAATCATAAGCGTTAAAATCTCCTGATATAATTATGGTTGATTGGTTGATTTTTTTCTTTAACATGGGCTGATATTCGGTGGGATGTATATGTTACATTTATGAATTTATAGAACTTCACAGATAATTACAGCTATTCCTACCAAGTTAGTTCTCAACAAGAGGGATTGTGTTTCTAGGTTACTTGAAGTATGGATAACAACTTTTGTACACGTTGTTGTTCATCCGAATCTCAAAGAAACATGAGTACTCGGGAAGTTGGTGTTTTAGGGTTCAGAAAATGAGTTTTCTGAAGAAAGAGTATAGTCTGATGAATAATTTCGCAGCATTTCCAAATGATAATAACAATTCTTTTCCTTATTTTCCATTTATACGAATCATTAATATAATATAAAATACTAATACATGAGATATTAAAATACATAAAATATGCATAATGAATAAATGGCAATCCGTATCATATAACAGTTGTGCACTGTTTCTGTTTTTCCAGCGATTCCAAAAAAATTGTAAATAACAATTCAGATGAATGATTCTCAACATATTCCGTTTGCAATAGGGAGGAATAGAATAGAAGAATAATAGAAATTAATCAAGAGATGAAAGGGAAAATCAGGTCAAGAGAAAAATAACGAAATAAATAGTGTTCCAGGTGCCAAGTTAGATTTACTGAATGCTCAGCAAATACTCTTGGTTGAATTAGAAAATCATTGTCCATTTTGGAACAGAATGGTTTGGAATTTACTAACCAAACGGTTGTAGTGATACATCAGTGAAGCTGTTGCCAAAAAAGATAATTTATATCGGTTGATTCCTTTTTTCGGTTCATATTAAAACTAGGAATCAATGATGGTGTCTTGGTTTGAGAATCTTATATTGTACTGTTAGAAAGGTGAAAATGACAAATTGAATTCAGTATCTCCACATGTTCTCAAATATCGTGGAGAAAACAAAACGCAATTATATTCTTGTCGAATACCTCTGGAACAAAACGAAATTTCCTGGAATTTGAATGAACTTATGGGCAATGTTTTTTCTAATTCAACCAACTATGTATCTCAAAATGAATTCGATTTCGCTCTGCCGAATACAGTATGAACACCCAAAAACTCACCAATTCCGTATCCCTTCGTAGCGTCCCCTGCCGGCTCCAAAGCAAACTTGTAGGCGTGATCGTTCACTTCCAAATGCCTGATGCAGCCCTTGAGTCCTCTACCGATTGGTAACTTCTCCGTCAACCCCGTAGTATTTCCAGGGCCGCCGATGAAAAGCGGTTCTCGAAACGTTATCCTGGAGAACAAGCCCTTACTCCGACCCTGGATGTGCTTACCCTTGTTGAGCTGCAGCCAGGCATCCCATCGATGTCTGTACAGCGTAATACGGTTCCATTGGTTGAGAAGAACGGTTTCTTCCGATCGGACGACTCCAATACCGGAGCCACAGTCGAAACTGTGAAGAAAATATTTGGTTCATTCATGTAAATTCATAAATTAGTTTGGTTCACAAGTTGGAATTCGCGTAGAATAAAGATAAAGCCCCGGAAAATAGGATAGACTTTCGAATCATAATGACGTGTAGAAAAATTCATTTCAAATTCAAATTGTTGTTGTTCTAAAATTGTTCGTTCCGTTAACCAGCTGACGAACGTCAACCCTCAGAAGTCGAAGCTTGTGCGAGCAATGGATTAATGAGGTCTTACCTATTGACGTGCGTTTAATTATTCCATTTGTTCCAACAAATTATGGTTGAAAGTTCAATTTCTCGTCAATAACCCCAAAAACGCATGATACTGATCAATCTGAAAAATACATATTCTGAAAGAAAAGAAAATTTGCACTGAAAAATCCCAACTCCCGGAACTTTAACTCCATTATATATGATTTCAATTCGACGCTGTAAATAGGCTCCGCTCAGGCGTCGTCTTGCGTACTGAGGAATAACCCTTAGGGTTAACAATATGAACCATCATAATGGAGCTGGGCTCCAAGTTTTCTTCTACCTTCGCTATGCAACACGACGTGATGCGTAATAAACCAACACAAGAATCGATTCCATTCATGAATCGACCAGCTGAACAACAATTACCAGTCGCTTTGCTATAAGTGATATTGAAAATCATGTAGAAAGCCATCGGTATGGCTTTCGGAAACGAAGATCAAATTCATGAAGAGTGAAGAGCTCTTGCGCTGGATATTTCTGAGGCATTTAACCGTATGTGTTATGGGTGTTTGCTGATCAAACTCCGATGCTATGGCTTGTCGAATCATTTTTGTGTATGGCTCTCGAGTTTCCTGAAAGGCTGTTCTCTGCAAGTGGTTATCGATAGATATCTCTTGAATACTTTTACCATCAACGCTGGTGTTTCCCAGAGATCCATATCGTGTCCAACCCTCTTATTATTGTATATCAACGACTTATTGGAAAATCGAAGAAATCAATAAATTGCCTTGATGATGACAGCACACTTCTCGTCATTCCATTTGAATACCAGGACATCGGTTGCGGATGCCCATCTTCACCGGCAGCATGAGGTTGCATATTTCAATGGAAATCTAGGAGTGATATCGTATCGGGGTGAAAGTAACCAAGTTCAATTCCATTCCACAAAAACCCAGGCATTGGTTTTCTCCAAGAAGATGAAAGTCTCTGAACCGGATATAATAATGCCAGGACAGAAAATTCCGCTTTCTGCTTCGATGAGTTTATTGGGGGGTTGAAATGGGCACCAATATATCTTAGCACAATCATGTTGTTGGAATTGCAAAGGCTGCTTCTCAAAAGCTTGTAACACTATTCAAAACCAGAAAACTATACAACTTTTGATACTTCATAAGGCTCAGATCAGGCCTTCTTTGGAGTACCATGTGTGGAGCTCCGACCCTAAGCATACCCTGAAGCTACTGGATTCCATCCAGAAAAGAGCCATCCGCCTGATTGGAGACGCCAACATCACTTGCAACCTTGATAGTCTGGAACATCGAGGAAAGGTTGGAGATTTGATTTTTTATAGATACTTTCACGGGGAGTGTTCCACCAAGAGTGACGTACTGTGGCTGCTCATCGTTTTGAGGTTCAACTCAGTACACTTCAAACTTCACTGTTCAAAAACCCTTCCATTTGGAGAACTGCGTTCATGTGGAATAAACTTCCTGAGAACATTTTTTCGAATGGATTCAATCTCCAGCGATTCAAATTCAATGGGAATTGCACAGGCACCGCTCTTAGAGCGGTGCCTGTTCGACGTTTGTTGGGGATAGCCCAAATCGGACAAGATCCTGTATAAAAATACTGTGAACATATTCTGACTACAAATGAAAAGTATCCAAAATGAAGTCTCCACAGATTTCTGGTACTTTTAATACCGAAGTATTTATTTGAAATAAAAAAATAAAATCGACTCTTTGTTATCGCTCAATAGAACTCAAGAATAGGTAATTTTATCATATATACTCTCTACCTCGTACAGTTTAAGAGATTCCATCCATATATTTGAATTTGAATAGTCTTTCTCATTTGACTTTCTACCTAAATTTAATCACACAAATTTCGAGTTCATTCCTTGGGAGGAATATGATGCTAAAAATATTCCAGAAGGAATAACTCTGAGACATAGTTGAGAAAATACATTTTGTTACTCATCGCTAGTTTTCAATTGATGAATGATCTTTGAGATGAACAAAAATTGTATGTTAAAACCAAATTGTTTTTACTTCGACCTCTGTTAATTTTTTGCTTTTGTTGGTGCGTACTTTGAAATCGATACAAATCACCAGAAATCTTTTCTGAGAATGGTTTTGAACAATTTCGGGTTTCTTATCAAAGAAACCCGAATACAACCATCGTAAAACAACTTCAACGAACCAGAAAGCACCATCCAAAATTCTAAATTTTTTAGCACTGAATCTTTCTTTCCCTAAAGATACCAAGCCATCAATTTTTCTGCAATTGATAGCATTCGAATTCAAGAATATATCAGTAAGAAGATTTTTGCTGAGAATATCATCTATGCATCCAAAATCTCAAATCACAGACTCTTCATATATCTGTCAAGTGATGTACATATTTTTCCATCAATAAAAGTATCGTCAACCAAATCTATCACGCAAAAATATAATAACAAATAATATCGCAGTTTTTGACGAGGGTTAACTCCACTTTTTGTTCAGGTGGCAGCATTCCAACACGAAAATGTCACTCATTGCAGAGAACTTATATGGATTCTCGCCCAAACAACACTACAAAAAAGTCTCCTTGTTTTAATTTGGATCAATTATACAAAACTCAGGTAGAATTATTCAAAATCGTGAATTACCAGAATATCTATATAAAATAGGACAGTTATCAAGTGGAAGTTGCACCTTTAAAAAAAAATTCGTCCAGCGCCAGCGTGTAACGTCATTTCACTAAAATAACTATATTTATATTCGCTTCTGTGATAAAATACGCACAAGTCGAAGATCTTTCGTCAGTACATTCATCGATGATTTTTCAAAATCATTTCACTGATTTTACTGTTTTGTTTTATATTTCAAGTTCAATTAGATTAATCTGGCATCAACAATATCGTATTGACCACGCCAGTAGCCCGGCGTGGTCAATACGAATATACTTTTAGAAATTAAAAAAATCATGAAATCAATATCTTCCAAAGAATCTTGATCGAATGGAAGAATAGAATATACCTACACTTCCACCAAGAAATTTCAAAAACCTCATCAGGTGATGATACTGATATTCTGTGAATTGACTTTCATGTGCTAAATCAACCATTTTGGAAATTTCATTGTTTCGATGAACCGATGACTAATGTGGTTGAATAAATAAAAGTTGGCAGTACACTTCATCAGTTTATTTATTTTGTGGTTTCAATTCAAAATTCATTTGAATCCAACAACAAATCACCAATTCTGTATTGAATTAAACCAACCTAAATATAGCGAGAAATATGATAAATTTTCATTCCTGTGGGTGTTTTCAATTCAATTGTTTGTTTGCAGACGAGTGGAATCGGTCCATTCCAAAAATATGGAAAATGAAGTGAACGAATAAATGAAGAATGGTAAAAAAATGCATAGAATGAAATTCATCATAAGAGATTAGGTGGAAAAATACATTGATAGAAAAGATAGTACCTATCTTTTGTTATATACCTGGATATTCAAATTGATCTAATCCAAGCTATAGATGCAAAGCCAAAAAACTATCCGAAAACAAATGAATACGAAGAATAGTGAAAAAGAAGCAAAAATCAATAAAAGTCATAGTTGTTCAAAATATTTTTTCAAGATAGACCAAACACCAGTAGGCGTTATGTTGTATGGAATATGGAAAACAAAAAGAGTGCAACTATTGTGGCTATAAGCATGAGGAGTACAAGAACTGTCCAGCAAAAGATTCAATTTTTGCACAAAAAAGTCATTTTCCTACTTACAAAAAAATTAACAGAATTGAAGAAATTAAACGAATCTAAGAAGATTCCGATGATTAAAGAGACCACTCTGAGAGCTGCGAAGAAGTCATTCTAAGTTTAAACGACAATGAATGTACATGGGAAAATGCAAAATTGATTTCACAAATAGAAGAGAAAGTTACAGACTTGTCAGTTAAATTCAGAGGAAACGAACAATTTTTCAGAATTGGAGAACGTATATTCAATAACACGATGGAAACATTGAAACTAATAGTTTCAAAGGCTTAGTTAGAATATTTTGATGGTCGAACTATATATCTCATTGGACTAAAGTTTTCGAATGCAAACGAGGTGATGAAGTATACACATCTTCATTCGAAGAAAAAAGAGTTGGGACGAATGCTTAGAGAATTATATGATAATGAAATGACCAAGGTAGAGGGACATACAGACTGGATAAACAATATTATACTAGTGAATGAAGCAATTGAAAATGAGTCTTTTTCCTGAATGCACTGGAAGTCAACCAACCACTGAAAAGCAATAAATATCAGATACCTTCACTGGCTTAAAGATGCCAGAACTAGAAACTGTAGAAGTTTTCACACCATGAAATGCTGTGAATAGTTCTTGGCTAGATGGGAAATTGGGTAAATTGATGATATTGTGGACTTCTCCAAGTAGATATCGCTGATTACGTCTTTCAGTTGGATTATTTTCTGGGAAGTTTTTGAATGAAACGTCATCGAATTCTTTTCAGGCTGAAAGGAAACATTTCGAAAGCAGATGATCTGATGATAAATGTTAGAAACGATAAAGAGGAGACGTGTCTTTTTTGATCATGATCTCAGTGATGAAGTTGTGCTGGATTCTGTAAAGGTTCATGCTATAGAGCATGATGGCACCAAAACAAAGAAAAATGTTATGAGATTCATGAAAATGTTTACCTTATTGACCAAATTTTCTGATTGCTTCGGCCGAAGATCCATAGTAATTTCATAAACTTCCCCTTACGATTCGTAAGGTATAGTTTATGAAATTAATATACCAATACTTACTGACGTAGCAGAATCTTTACGTAAACTTATCCATATCAAGTTTTATGTGGGCACGGAAACGTGATGAAGCCATACGAAGTAAATATAACAGAAGAAAACTGTTTTGATTGCAGATCCAAACTTTTACTTTTGCAGTATACCAAAAGTATACTTCAAAAGTAAAGTACATGAAAAGTACTTATATGCATATAATAAATTTTCTATCAGAACTACCAAAGAAGAATTCAGAAAAAAATCATGAAGTACACAAAATAATGAAAATTTCTCAAGAAACTACCGACACGAAATCTCTAGAAAACTGTTAGTTTATATAAAAATAAGAATACACCTGGCGCCATCTAGTACTGAGTATGTATATCTTGGAATTTATTTTTGCCTGTGCCTCAATAAAAACGTCCTTCTCTTAGTTCAAGTGAATTCAGCAAACACGTCGTTTCGTTCTTTTATTAGGTTATGGGCCCTGAATTTATGGCTCTTATTTTTATTAGCTAAAATATTGCGAAAGTTGAAAGTTATCCAGTAATTAGTGTGATAATAATTCGCAGTAGGATATTTAGTGTAGCCTTAGGCAATCATTTTGTTTGCAAGAAGCAAAAATTATGCGGCAAATTACATTGTCAATGTGCCCAAAATACGAGGAAGAGAAAATTATTGCGAATGGGCATTTGCAGCGGAATTCTTCTTGATCCTAGAAGGGATGACGAAATGCATTCAACCAGAGGAAGATGCAAGATTGTTTGCCGAGGATGATGCAAAAACAAAAGCAAAGCTTATTCTCACGATTGACTCGTCATTATATGTGCACATTAGAAATGTTTCTACTACAAAGGAGTTGTGGGAGAAGCTACAGGCCTTATTTGACGATTCCGGATTTGCAAGAAGAATAACCTTACTACGAAATCTGATTTCTATAAGACTCGAAAATTGTGCATCCATGATTGCGTATGTGACACAAATTATAGAAACAGGGCAAAAGTTGTGTAACTCAGGATTTCAGTTGAATGATGAGTGGATTGGTTCATTGTTGTTGGCAGGGCTACCTGAAAAATATGCCCCCATGATAATGGCCATAGAACATTCAGGAATTACTTGACATGGAATCAGAAAACAGAATAAAGGGAATGAATGATGAAACGAATGGCGCTTTGGCCAGCGGTTATAGATGTTGGCAATACTCATTGACGCCCAGGAAGTCTATGGTTAGTAAAAATCATGGAGACCAACATGGCGGCACAGTGTCAACAAAGGCTAAGAAAGAAATTAGATGTTATCGATGCAAACAAATAGGTCATTATGAATCACAATGTACAGCTGAAGTATCGAATAACAAAGGCAACGAACGTAAACAAACAAATATGTTCAGTGCCGTCTTTCTAAGTGGAAATTTTAACAACCAAGATTGGTATGTGGATTCTGGAGCCAGTTTGCATTTAACTCCAAATAAACAATGGCTCGCGAATATTTCAAATGAAAAGAAAGGTCATAACATTACAATTGCTGACAAAACGCAAGTGCCGATTGAGTGTTCAGGCGATATAAAGATTTCCACCGAGGTTAATGGCTGCAATTTCAATGTCGACATAAAGGATGCGTTATATAGTTATAGTTATATGGACCAGTTGTTGGGTAAATTTAACATGTTGGATTGTCACACTTCAAATACACCAATGGAATGTAAATTGAACCTTAGTATAGGCAACAAATGTGATTTTAGTATACCATACCAGAACCTGATGGGTAGCTTAATGTTTTTGTCTGTTTTAACTCGTCCAGACATATCATTCTCAGTTAGTTACATGAGCCAATTCAACAATTGTCTTACATTGGCGTCATACAAAAAAATTTTGAAATATTCAAAGAAAAAACATTATTCATTAAAATATGACTCAAAATTTAATTCTGAAATTATTGGTTATGTTGATGCTGATTGGGGTAGTGATGTCATTGGTAGGAGGTCATATACAGGTTTTGTGTTTGAATTATCAGGTGCTGCAATATCTTGGGAAAGCAGGAAACAAAAGGTTGTTGCACTCTCTAGTACAGAGGCGGAGTATATATGTATCTCAGAATTCTGTAAAGAAGCTATTTATTTGCAAAACTTACAATAAGAAATAACTGCCAGTTCATGCATTATTATTCTGTACAATGATAACCAAAGTGCGCAAAAATTGTTATTGAATCCTGTTTTTCATAATAAGTCTAAGCATATAGATATAAGGTTTCATTTTTGTAAAGAGATTATTACTCAAAATTTGGTAAATGTTCAGTACCTATGTACAGCTGATATGCCAGCTGATTTACTTACTAAAAGTTTGAATTCAATTAAGCATAAAGCTTTCGTGAATGCTGTTGGTTTAGTAGAAAAATAGGTTACTTGTATTATTTTCATATAGTGGGGGTGTTAGTTTATATAAAAATAAGAATACACCTGGCGTCATCTAGTACTAAGTATGTACATCTTGGAATGTATTTTTATCTGTGCCTCAATAGAAACGTCCTTCTCTTAGTTCAAGTGAATTCTGTAAACACGTCGTTTCATTCTTTTATTGGACAGAAAATAAATGCTTACCTGAGGAATTGTCTTCGAAAGGTACTGCCTGAATATCACAAAGTAATCAATTCCAATTCTCCTGTCCACTTCCAAATGTCCTAGTAGTAATGAAAATCCCACTGCAGCAACAGGTAACTCGAGAATGGTATTTCACAGGAATAAATTACCAATTATCTGGTATCTGAAATTTTACTAAGCGTAGCTACTGATTTTTACAATTCAAAGATGAACGAGGTATGCAAAGCAGATACTTTACTCGCTGTAGGTATTCAGTGCAAAACTCAATTTCGTGAAGAAAATATCACCACGGTAATTTCAGGTGATTTAGAAGAAACTCTGCGATCTCACTGTATTTAGACGATGACTTGAGATCACGATAATGAAAGAGAAAGTAATCGTCTAACCTAAAAAGAAATGTATGATGCAGAATTTTTTCCTAGAACCATCCTAGCCAAAAATATATTAAGGAATAGGTGATTTAGTGAACTAGCAATCTTTACACGACTCTAAATTTCATCGATGACTGAATAAAAGCGCATAAGATAAATTGAAAGTTATAACCATCAATCACATGCAGCGTAATTATCACAAATTACATAATTGAACGGATTTTTATTACTTAATAGCAAAATCCAAGAGAGGCAAAAGATATACTCAAACAGATCTCATCAAATTTACTGTGAATGAAAATAATATGGAACAAAAGGTCAAAACATACCAGATATCAACCGTTCTCGCCAAACACTCGAAGAGAAGAGAGCATTTCTTTTCGTTTTTTTCAGATACAGCCGGCAGTGACTATAATACCGTTTACGGAATATAAAGACGATCGAAATTGTGGTGATTGAACTATTGGTATTATAGATAACATTAGGAATGTAACGAAATATTCGTTACAAACTCTGTTTACAAAAACAAAGACAAAACACTAAAACCTTTCATTTTTTCACCTGCCGACGGAACATTTCAATGTTGATGAAAAAAGTCGCCCGTGAAACAAAGTATCCGAAATGTTCCTTATTTTGACAACTCAAGTTTTTGCTTAGTCGAAATCGACATAGTTGCTGTTTTGTTGTGGTTTTTGTCCGCTTGGTAGAAATCCGCCTCTATGAAGCGAATGGCTTGAGTGTATGAAAATTCGGTGAGATTTCAGACCGTGTGACTTTATCTCAAAATATTATACACGGAATGATTTTCTTGGAAGCAAAATCCTTATTGTGGGATGTATGTGGAAAATTTTTAATTTTCGAAAATCATAATTACGTGTTGAAAATGTTAATGTTGACAGCACTATCATGAGTACCAATTCATGTTCATTTCAATCGTTAAATTTGCTCTCGTTCACTTAATCGCTATAAAACTCTACAAAAGTTGTCTAGCCTTCAACTCTTCTATCGTTAATATTAATTTAGGAAAATAATTTTTCCAATTTGTTGAATTTTATTCAAAAGTGAGAGTAATACCAAATAACTTTATCCAGTGACATTCAAAACAATTAACTTAACGACTAAATCTAATGGTATCAACAATACAAAGTACTCTACACTAATCTTTTCCAAGTTCAGGAATATCTGAAATCATATGAGATATCCAGATTTGTTCAGAACATTTGCAAAAACAATTCTTAGAAAGTCTTATTTTCAGGGAATCGAACTAAGTGAAATCTCATTATTATTGGAAGATTACAGAATGACCCATACATCAGTAGAGAGAGAGAGCCATCCGACAAATTTGAGACGCGAATATCACTTGCAATCTTGATAGTCTGAAATATCGAAGAAAGGTTGGAGGTTAATCTCTCTTCTATAGATACTTCCACGGAAAGTGTTCAAGTGACTTGGCACATTCGATTCTACTAAGAGTGATACATATCAGAAATATGCGACGGACTGTGGCTGCTCATCGTTTAAAGGTTCAACTCAGTACACCTCGAACGTCACTGTTCAAGAAGTTTTCCATTTGGAATGTGGAATGAACTTCCTGAGAATGTTTTTCCAAATGGATTTGATCTCCAGCGATTCAAATCCAATATGAATTGCTACTTTCGCACAGGCACCGCTCTTAGAGCGCCCTGTGGATTTTCCTGTAATGCTTGTGTTTTGTCCGTAAAAATAATGCTTGTGTTTTGTCCGTAAAAAAAGTTTGAAAGAAAATAATTCAAATGATCCTTTCACATAGTTAACAGAACAACTGTATAACTTTATTGCTGTACTATGAAAATTCCGCTGAAAGTTCTACCCTCTTCCATACTCCTATCCGCGAAATCCTCAATAAAATCTCTTTTATCGTGTAATAAATCAACCTCTTCGATGCGGAGAGAGGAATAATTTTCTCACACACGAAAGTATTAGCTAAATGAAATCGCAGACCCGGTCCAGAGGGGTAGTAAAAAACCTTTTGGAAAATCAGGAAATCTATTCGATGGATTAGGTATATTATCAAATGTCGACTGACGGTCTGGAAAGTTTCTCTTCTGATAGATTTCTTTCGATTCGTCCGAGAAATGCAAAGAGATCGGAAACTATGATATACCTACTGAATGAAGAGTGAAGAGTCTTGAAAAATACCTCAAGAAAAATCTTCATCAAGTATCCGAATTTGACATCAAAGTAAGAGGATTCCAGTCGTTTTCTCTTAAGGAAATCAAATGCTACATTGAAAATTCATTTTGATGAGATATTTGGTTTCCAGTAACTGACATATATTCATAGTGAATCTCAGAAAAATGATATCACAAACATGACAGTGTCAACTTCACCAACAAACTTTTTAAAAACCTTTTACATGGTGATTCACGTTGAATTCCTATTCATTTCTCTACACAGATGTCTGAAATAAATTCTCCATCTGCTACATATATTTATTTTCTCAATTATTCGAACGATATTTTGTTGAAGATTCCATCAATATATTCGCACTTGCATTAGGCTGAAGATAATCTCAATTTGAAATATTTCTTTCACCTACTTCACCTTCATTTATTTCATGAACACATAAAATTTCTGATTTTGTATCAATTTGAATTCAACTGATAACTCGAAGTCAGTATAATTCAGGTATAGGCAATATTATGATTGGTAATCCCCTTTTTTCCCATTTTTGCTGTCTGTATTTTTTGATCCAGCAGTTCACGTGAAAACATATGTAGAACAACACCAGATGTGAATTCGCGAGTTATTACATCTCTCGAGTAGTCTGTTCCAGTAAAAACTTTCAACTTGGCATTCGAAATCAGAGAAAATTTCCATAATCTGAAGTGCTAAAGGAATACCCGAGTACCTCAAACAGATATTTTTTCTCGAGAGAATTCATCTGGTTGAAGTTAAAGGGACGATTCTGCAACACTACATAAATGGACTGTGAATAGCTATGATGCTCCCTAGATGACTCGGGGAGTTATAACCATTGCCTACACATTACGCGAGACTAATGACCAAAATAGTCGATGCCGTCGAAATGGAGTTTCGTAGTAGTATAGCAATTGTGTACTAATAGTAATCTATGTTGTTTGTTAAAAGTATTGTGCACGCGGACTCAATTTTCGACTTCTAATGGGATTTCACGCCTTCACAATAACTTTTGATTAACTATACACCCAAACGTTCAAGACACAATTGAAGAAGGTCACCAACAGCTTCTGTTAAAATCTTGGCCAACACAAGTCTAATGAGGTAAACATCCTCTTTTCTCTATGCGAATGGCTCTTCAGTAAAACTCTTGATAATGCTATGAGCAGATTTGTTGAAAAAGGCTGTTATCCCCCAATCAACAGTTCTCCTGTTCTTCAATCTATACTTCATTTTGATCAGCTCTTACGATTAAAAATGTCACCATTTGTGTTTGGCACAAATGAAAGAAATTCGAAATGAAATGGTTGTACATATGCCGCCCGTCTTGAAAGGCTGCTATCATTTTCAACATGAATCTAGATGTTAATCAGATTGAAACATTTCAAATAGAATGTCACGAATGCTAGACATCATTTAAGTCATTTCCGAAAGGTAAAACACAAATTTTGCTTCGCGAGCGTTTGAAAACCCCACCACTTAGTAATTCCACTGAAACTACGCGTGTCATTTGATCAGTCCCAGGATCCAGGATGCAGCTGACTAATACGGTGCCATCAGCCATGGAAGAGGTGGAACATTATCCTTCAGTAGGATAACTGAATCGCCTACTTTGGGTTCCAATAAAGTTGTTTGCAACTTACGTCAATGCTGGATGTGAGTTAAATAGTCTCTCGACCAGCGAGACCAGAAGTGCTGGAACAGCTGTTGCGTTCACTTTTACAGGGATAATCTGTTCAAATTGAGATCGCTGATGTCAGATTATAGTGCTGCAGCTAGTGAGTCGCCGATTTAAAAATGAGCAGGAGTGAGTAGTAGGTAGTCGTTTGTTTCGGTGATAAAGGTCGGGAGTTGAGGCAAGCCTTGATCTGAGTCAAGATTAGTGTACATTTCTCCATATGTTACTGAAGCAATACCTGAAATTCGTATCAAATGAAACTTTGTAGATTTTACGGCAGCTTCCCAAACACCTTCCATATTTGGAGAATTTTTAGGTATAAATGACCACTTGATTACATCCAGAGATGAAATATGTTTAATTTTTTTTGTGACGTTAGTCAACTAATAATTTATGTAGTTCTATGAAATAATTATTTGCCCCAACAAAATTTGAACCATTGTCTGAAAATATTGATAAAAGCTTTCCGCATCTAGATATGAAGCGTTTCAGTGCATTCAGGAAGCCATCTGTTGTTAGGTCTTTCACTAGTTTTGTATAAATTGCACGTGTTGAGAAACAAACAAAAATGCTTATGTATACATTTACTAATTTTGATCGCCACAGCGTCCCTTCTTCCACAAGTATGGAGTCGGCGTAGCCTATGCCACATTTAGAGAATTGTCTGCTGGGAATGACTCTATCACCAGGAAAATCTTCCATTAGAAACTTTGATGAAACGAGATTTACTCTAAAACATTTAATGCAGGATTGGACTACTCGTTTGATTAAATGTTTACCATCGTTTGGCCAACAAGTTAATTTTATGGGAGACAGAGGATTTTGAATACCTGTCTGTAAATAGTTTCGATGTTCAGGTTCTACTATTAACCTTGTAAATCTGTGATTTTTAGATGAGGTAATACGGTGATTTCGTGAAAAGTCCACGTGTGCGTACTTCATTCTTCCTCCAACTCTAATTAGATTGTTTTTGTCAATGAATGGATTGAGTTTACTGAGACGATAGTGAATGCGATGACTCGCATAAACGAATTTCTTGTGAAAACTGATTGTTGAGCAATTCGGATTGATAGATTCAAAGAGAAGTTGAGCTCTTCTACTATTGAACTTGTATTGTTCTTTGATTTTGTTAATGCGTATGTCTTGAACAGAATTCAATAAATTATCACGTGTTGCAATTTTATGAGTGTTGAGAATTTGTGTTGCGTTTTTTATTTGTGGACATTAGTGACATAGTCGCAAGTTTCATTTCAGGAATGTCTTTCATCATGTTTCAATAAAGTGAGTCATGGCAATAAAAATTCCGATTTTCAAGTAAAAATGCAGGTCCGTACCGCCACATTTTTTGAGATGAGAGCTCTTTAGGATTCATACCTCTTGAGATAATATCTGTCGGGTTATCTTCGGATCCTAGTACAATAGACGAGTCGCAGTAATTAGCTGTACAGAGTATTTTAACGTCGAGTGCTTGTTTCACAGTACGCATTGATTTTGAGAGCAATGTCGCGGCTAATACTTCCAATCTTGGCCAAGTATGTTTGCCTTGAGAAACAACCTTTGACTTCGCGCATAGTAAACTGAAAATTATGTTTCCTTTTTTATCTCTCAAAAATAAATAAATGCATGAGCCGAATGCCCTTTCCGAAGCATCACTGAAGCCGTGCAGTTCAATACTTTTCGGGTTTTCACAAATTAATATTATGTATTTGGTGTAAAAATGAAGTCAATTGGAAACCTACCTAGAAACGTTGACACTCATAACAAAAATGGTGAAATTATACTCCTCACTGAAATAAAACAGAACACAAATCGATAAGAGCTTCCATTGGTAATCACCTGGCCGAATTTCAACAATCCGTACTGAACCGTAGTAAATTTAGCCAGGATCAATTTCCATTCACACACATATCGATAACTGTCACTCAATTGAATCAAGCCCAACCTCACTAGATAAAATTGAACGAAATATTTAATTAGAACTGGTTCACCCTGGGTGATAAATGTGAAACCGACACTGCTCACCCACCCCTTTTTTTCATCTGAATGGACTCTTTGTTGTCGTGTCCCTTTGTTTACTTCGAAAAAATGATAATTTGTCACGACCTACTTTCAGGTGGGGATCCCTGGAAATATTCGCGTTGTTTAATGTGGAGATTGATGGCACTTCATGCGAGGCATTATTCGTCATCGACTGAGTCGACAAAAACATTTATTATTTTAAAACTCATATTTTTTCGTCTTTTGTGAATGTGGATTGCAGAACAGTACGTATATAGAAAACAAACAACCAATAATTTCGACCGTTTTTTCATTTGAGGAAGGAAGCTTCATAAAACCATTTCATAATTCCGGGAAACAATAATTTCATTGAAATCAGACTAATGAAATCAAGATACTGCTGCAAAGTTATTATAATTCTGCATTCAAAAAATATCGTTGATGCTAATGTGATGTGATGTGAATGCATATTGATAGAACTACTTGGTCTCTGTCTCCAATATGTATTTCGTTGGTTATTAGGCTAATTAGTTTCTACATAAATAAAATTTCGATACTTCCTGCTGTCTGACGAGTGGGCATTGATGACGAAAGTCGAATGCGCTTTGCAATAAGAAATTATAATTATACATTTTTATACAAACAATTGTTCAATCCTTACATAATTTATTTCCTTTGTCATCTATAAAAAAGCAGACTTCCTTAGGTTGAGCGAATCAATTAGGGATGCAGATTGGAGTAAAATTATAGAGAAAGCAGATGTAAACGTGGCTTTGCATAAATTTTATGTTATTTAGGCTAACATAGTAAGTATTTGTGTACTTAAATTTGTCGCCTATGCCAACTCAAGAAGTTTTCCGATGTGGTTTAACGAAGAAATTAAAGACTCATTAAGAGAAAAAGCGCGAAAAAAATTTTAAACTCTAATCAAAATAGAAGAAAAAAATTATATAAAAAAACTGAAGCATAACTTAACAGTGGATGTGAAGAGTTTCTGGAATCACATAAGTAATAAGCGATGAAATTTTACAGAATGTAGCGACTTTGTATATAATGGTGACCATATCACTAAAGACCCAATTACGAATACTTTTGCTAAATTTTTTTCGTCGGTGTATACATCGGAAGGTGCATCTTATAATCTAAATTTTGAGCCGGACAACAGTATTTGTAACGAAGTTCTATCTGTAAATACAATAACCGAAAGAGAGATTAAAAAAGCGTTGAAGAAATTAAAACCTAAAACCTAAGAAAGCATCTGGAAGTGATGGTACTCCACCGTATGTACTTAAAGCTTGCGGGAACTGGTTGGAGACACCTTTAATACACATATTCAACTTGATAATTGCAACTGACACCTTTTCGACTGCTTGGAAAACAGCAATCGTTACTCCAATTTTCAAGTCGGGTAACAAAATGGATGTAGAAAACTACAGGCCAATATCTATAATGTGTGCACCCTCTGAATTATTTGAACAAATTATTTTTATGCATTTATATGAATATGTTGAAAAATATATTAAACCCCAACAACATGGCTTTGTAGCATATAAATCTATCAACACAAACTTGATCACTTTCAGAAACTACGCATATGAAACTTTGGAAGCCAAATCGCAACTTGATGTAATTTATACAGATTTCCATAAGGCGTTTGACAGAGTCAATAATGATGTACTCTTGTATGAATTGAATAAGTAATAGATATTAAATGGTAAAATACAATGGCAATACATCAGATAAATTTGAGGCTAACTCCGGGGTCCCCCAGGGCTCTAATTTGAGGCCCCTTCTATTCGTTCTCTTCATCAATGACTTACCTTCATTATTAAATTATACTGAAGGTGCTTTGTTTGCTAATGATTTCGAATACCATAAGAGAATACAAACTGTTAAGGACTGCGTACTATTGCAAAAAGATTCAAGTAACATTTTTGAATGCAGTCTAAAAAATAAACTGTATTTTAATATTGAAAAATGTTGTATCTTGTCTATTACACGATTAAAAGAAACTATTATATTTGAGTACATAAAGAGGCCCTAAATCGGTGTACCAAGGTAAAGGATTTGGGACTTACTTATAACCATCTGCTGTCTTTTTCTACACAAAAATTCAAAACAAATTTCTGAGATACCTATTCTATAAGAAGCATCATGTATATCCCGACTATAATGTAGTTAGAACCATCCATCTTAGATATGAATTTAAGATCTTATCTTTGGAAGACCGAAGAGTGGTTAACAATTTATTGTTTTTGTTTAAAATAATCAATGATAAGATTAATTCACCAACGTTACTTTCTTTGCTGCGATTTAATGTGCCTCCAAGAAGAATGCGCTCTTCAGTTATATTTAATATCTTTACATACAACTACTAGAGCTTATCTTGCAACCATGTGTCGATTAGCAAATTATTATAACACACTCATTGATCTGGATTTTTCAATAACTCAAAATATGTTCAGAAACATTATAATCAAGCTAATTATCACTGTACAATCAATCATAATACTAAGTAAACATAATCATCACTTAAATAAATTCTCTCATTTGTTGAATTAAATTTGACGTTATAAGAATCATAGTTTTAAATATACTTTTACTTTCAATTATCATTAGTATTGTAAATTAATTCAAATTAG
>WOGR01000906.1:0-22202 GCA_015342045.1 Leptinotarsa lineolata
CCTGTTAGCTACTGGATTCCATCCAAAAAAGCCATCCGCCTGATTGGAGACGCAAACATCACTTGCAACCTTGATAGTCTGGAATATCGAAGAAAGGTTGGAGATTTTTCTCTCTCCTATAGATAATTCCACTGGAAGGGTTCAAGGGACTTGGCACATTTGATTTCACCGAGAGAGGTATATATCACTGTTTGAAAAGTCTTCAATTCGGAGAACTGCATTCATGTGGAATAAACTTCCTGAGAACGTTTTTCCAAATGGATTTAATCTCCAGCGATTCAAATTCAATGTGAATCACTTCTTTCGCACAGGAACCGCTCTTAAAGCGCCTAAAGGTTTATTCTGTAGTGCTTATGTTTTTTTTCTCAGAGAAAAGTTTTGGTGTATTGTTTTCTCAAATAAAGCTATTAGGTTTACAAAATTCCACAGAAAATAGTTAGTATTGAATTTTTGAAAATCCTTTGGAAGTTGAAAGATAACTGACAGTTTTTAATTTCATAGTATTTTAGAATATAGCAGGTATAGAAGAGCATATCGCATTCATTTTGTTTCTGTCATTATGTTGCATCAGTTTGTTACCAATAATCTACTCAAACAGAAGTATAATCATTTCTATCAATTTCAGTATTAAAGAAGATGAGTTCCTGTCTTCTCATCTTTGAAGTCACAGTGGCTAGTCCGAATTATAGTGAAATATAATATAATTAGTTGGAAAAAGAAGGTTTTGGGTTTTTACTTTCCTATCTTCATACAAAAAATGTGGAAATCTTCTAAAGGAAGAAAGGAAGTCTGTGTCTGAACGTTGCTTCTCTGCCTGATCTGCACATCTTTAAATAGAGTTTTTTTTTGAATTGATTGCTTCTTTCCTTCCTTTAGAAAACTTCCACATTTTTTGAATGGAGATGGGGAAGAAGAAAGCCAAAACAGTTTTCATATATAGTCAGTGGGCATACTTGAAGTCTGGCTATAAATCAAATCATTTGAAGAAACAATTTGTTCAGGACAGTCTCAAACTCCCTACACTCCTATCAGAAAATAACACCTTCCCTGGCTAGTACCACTAAGGACATTGGATTAAGTATGCCCACTGACTATATATGAAAAGTTTCCTTTCCTTATACGAAGAAATGATCGAATTCTGGATAGGCGGTTGGTTAGTACCTCGTTCACCAGTTGGGGCGATGACGAACATGTCGTTTGTTGTTCGCTTCGGCTTAGTACGAGGAATGATATACTGGAAGGAATCCGAATTTTAAGTATAGAATATCATCGACTTTATGTTGATAATGGCCACTACCTTGCACTGACGAGAGGCCAAATAGCTCGAAACCGGTCTGCAAGTGTGCCCGTTCAATAACTGAAAATCGATTCCAGCAGTTGTATCGCCAACAGCATATGCAGGAAATACTCCAGTGAAGATTCCTGCACTGACACCTGTCGGATATAATCCAACGCCCTTTGTGGTACCAGCCAGGGAAGTAGTTATTTTCTGATAGATATCACTCCATTCACATATAGTGTAGGGAGTTGAGACTGGCCTAAACGAATTGTTTTGCCAAAAATAAATCTCTGCTGAAAATACACTTGTTTCAATTTAATATGATTATAAATTTTATGGTTCTAAAATTCAAACACATACTCCTCAGTTCTAATTTTTAATAATCCATATAATAGACAACAACTTCACTTCACATATTTGAATGATATAGTTTTCAGAAAATTGTTTTCGAAACAAAAACCATAATTTCATGTAGTAGGTATGTCCTCATTATATTATTCAACATTTATTTTCATGCCAAAGTCAAATATTCACCAGTTGATTTTTCCTTCAAATCAACTTTATTGAGTAATGAATTTGCGACAAAAAACAGACGATATAATTCTCCAAAATCTCAACCAGCACATTCAAGCTAAGGGTAATTTTCCCCGAAAGCTCGTCAAACCATATTTTGATTCAAGTTTCACTAATTCTAAGGATAAATATTGCCCTATTGAGAGGGTATCAAGAAGACCATCTATCTAATAGTTGATAATATTTATATATTCCTTAAAACGTTAAAGTGAGTGATGTGTAACCACGTTTGGTTATTTGTAATAAATTTTCAAAAATGAATTTTACAGTGACAGTTATTATCAACAGCAGTAAATGTGAATCTTACAATTCATTAAGTTTTTATTAACAAACTTGTTTTTTAATTGTTTTCGATTGAGGGATATCCGTTGACGTGATGACCGCATTTCATGCAAACTTTTTTGTTGATTTCGAGACACCCTGAAGGAACTATTTGATGATCAATGGATTTTGATCTTGATTGTCCTGTTTCCTTCATATCTAGGGAGTCACTCAGTGGAGAATGTAAATATGGGAAATCTGCAAAAAAAAGTTCGTGATTTAAATTTATATACAGTATGACCCACTTGAAAGCGTGGCACCTCCTTGAAATTTTCATCTCTTTTCCGATTTTGAAGAACTCTATTTTGAATTGTAGAGCACAAAAAACTGTATTTTGGGACCAAACATCATTTTCTTTCTACAAAAACCAAGGCCTGCTGCGAATATTTTTATAGGGTAAAATACAAGAAATCGTTAAATTGATGAATGTAGCCGTTACTACGTGGTGAGAGATTATCATTAAAAATGAGAAATGAAAATTTTCTGTTTTTCACCACTTTTATTCGTAACTCAAGTTACTGTAATTTCGTCCTATAAGGACATTTCCAAACTTTCACATCAAACTACAAATGATTGATCACATTACCCCTTATGTAACACCACTCTAGGTAATAACCGAGGCACCTGAATTATTTTTACCTGCGACAATGTGGGTACGCTAATTTGAAAACCGGTCAGTAAACTAGATGGATTTGATCATTTAATATATTGCACCCCCATTTTTATGCTCATAAATTTCCAAGGATTCCAAATATTGAGTTTCCAACCTTTGCTTGCATATTGCAAAATTTTCGTATCGTTTAGATACAGAAACTTGTGGTGGCATTCCAAGGAATGGTTCGAAAACATTTTTACCTAGTCTGAAGGACCTTTCATGTTCAGCATACCGTTTTGAGAAATTTCAACAACATTGTCCCACAAAAACACTGCTACACTCGGGACACTTAAGCTTATAAACTCCAGATTTATCAATCTTGTTCACTTTATCTTTGGCATTGAAAAGGAAATTGGATAGCCTGGCATGTAGTCTGAATGCCACTTCCAAATAGATTTTTCTGAAACAACCCGAAATTATCTCTGTTCTTTTTTCGAAATATGTTAGAGTCACAAATTACTTGATTTCTGACTGCATGACCTGGGGGTATATTAATCTGTAAATGAATTCACGGCTTTGTTTTCCGACTAACCATTGAACCACTTGCAAGAATCAGAGCGGTTATGAAATCTCTGTAAATTCAAGTTACTGTCTAACTAGAGTTTTCACTAGTCTTCATGATTGATCTGGACCGTTTTCGAAATTTATCGGAGGTTATAAACCCAGCAAAGTTCGAAAACATTGACTTCCCCACAGTATTGGTGTACACTTCTTCTGGATAATTGCTAATCTCACCTGTTGATCCGCAATTGCTATCCTCAATTTCGTTGGAATCCTCAAGCAACGGCAAGTTATCAAACGTTTGTGATCGACTCGGTTCAATTCCATGAAATAAGTCCAGCCTAGAGTCCAACGAATATTGTTTTCCGGACATAAGGATCCCTCGTATTCTTCTTCGCATAGCTAGAAACATATCGACTCTGTGAACCATGCCATAATGATAACTGTAAAAGCTTAGAGAAGGGAATCAAACTACTTTCACGAGCACATCAAGCAGAGCAAACAAAAGTAACGTTCACATGCTGCTTGGTTTGTCCAAAACCTTACCAGGACTATCTTTCGCGTCTTTTCTCAATTGTATTGTTTTTGAGAACTCGTCCAAAACATCTCCTTGGTCGTAAATTGCGGCGAACGACCCGTTCACGATTTTTGGGGAAGTGGGGATGTTGGACAGTAGTAAACTCGTTCCGAAGTTTTCATTTTTCTCCTTAGTTTCTGTGGAAAACAAAACGTTGGACGGTTCTTCACTTATCTAAATCCCCGTCGTCGAATTTTAAATTGCTTACCTCCGAGTGGAACTTTTGCTCTTGAGGCACTGCTGGCCGCCTTTTCACTCAGCACCTCATCTGCAACGATCATGATTTCCTTCCAATCGGCCAATATGTCCTCCGTGGTCGTTCTTGGGGAAGTTACAGTGAACCTTATTACGTATTTTCCTCTCAAACTGGCTGGCACACAGTGGATTTTGCCCCTGGCATTGAGCTTTTTCCAGAGAATCTCTGTGACAATATTGTCTCCAATCAGCCTGAAGACAACCAGACCCAGATGTCTAGTTGCCGGGATTTCGAAACGAGAGTCTTTCCTTATGAGAGACTCAAGTTTTTCAGCTAAATGAACGCCCTGAAATTTAAAATTTCGGTACATTTGGAGTAAGTTATCGAGAATGTTCAACAAATCCAAGAAGTGAAAGTGTAAACTCTGTCCATCCAACAAACAAAGTAACCCAAGCAATGACAGATGGGTGATAAAATGTCAAGTACTGATACGGCTGTGAAAAATTTCTAATTTGTCTCCCTACATTTCACCTAAAAAAAACTGCACCTTGATATTTATGAAAAAAAAATGTTATTATGAACATTAACAAAAATCAAATTGGAGCAAATCCTTCATTGTCAGTTGATAAAATCGTGAGAGAAGTAGGAAACATTGCTGGAGTGCCTACTTCGAGTGTCTATGGGGTTGTGACGGAAGGCAAACAAAACCATTCTTTTTCGACTCCAAAACCACATTCCCCACGAACGAAAATTATTGATAAGGCAGACAATTTTGATTTGAACGCTATCAGAAGAAATGAAATGCCAACAAAAGATTCAGTTCTAAAAGTTGTAAACGATGATCCTGATCTACCAGATTTCAGAAGGTCGACATTCCACAAATTTTCAAAGAAATTGAATTTGGAGTTGAAAAAAGGGGTAAAAATAGTTTGTTGCTGGAAAAACCAAGAATAGAATTGTGGAGACTACAATAGTCAATGACAATAAGAGCCTACAGAGAGGAGAATAGAAAAATGTACTACCTGGATGAAACGTAGGTAAGCGGAGGCCACACAGAATCCAAAATATGGGCTGATGATTCAATAGATAGCTTCTCAAATTGCTTGAAGAACACTTCAAGTAAGAATCACCTCATCATACTACCAAGAAACCACGTATGTTTGTGATGGTTTTCGTATGAAAAGAAACGTTTTTTCTGTTTCCACTAAAACTAAATGAACTCCTTTCAGGAAAAGAAAAAAGGTTGATAGTATGTCGCATAGAAAGCAAAGCCGATTTCGTTCCCGACACCTTGTGGACCTTCAAGTTGAAAAAAACGGGCGACTATAATGAGGAAATGATGTGTTATTGTTTTAGGCAAAGTTGCATATCATTCCAGAAAAAGTATATCATTCGAGTCATTCGAGGATAACATGGTAAAAGCAGGATAGTGAATGAACATAGAATCAAATACAATGAATACATTTCCAACCGCTATTCCCAGCTGAAGAACAAATTCTTTATACAAGATGAAGGACTGCCAATGGGATCGCCACCTTCACCAGTTATAGCCAACTTATATATGGAGTGGTTTGAATTTCTGGCCATTGAAGGAGCCCACAAGAAATTCTGAGTCTGGTTGAGATAAGTTGACGACACCTTCATAATATGGAACCATGAGATTACTAAACTAGACGCCTTCCTGAGGCACATCAACAGCGTAAGACCTTCCATCACTTTCATAATGGAGAAAGGAGTCCACAATAAATTGCCTTTCAGGCGTATTGGTGAAGAGCACCGACACTGAGTGGAAAACATCTGTTTAACGAAAACCCACTCACACGGGACAGTATCTGAACCACGAATCCAACCACCATCAAACGAGTGAAAGAGGAATCATCAAGACTTTGGTAGACCGTGCTTTCGGGCTCTGTAATTATGAAGGAAGGTCTGGAGAAAGAACTAGGCATCATCAAAAATGATTTTCAACGGAATGGGTACCCCAAAGTGATGGTGGAACAGACTTTGGCTGGAAGACAGCAAGAACCTCGCAAGGAACAGAAGCCATAACAAACAGTGCAATGTCTGCACTTCCCTACATCAGAGGATTGTCAGAAAAAATAAAAAGAATTGGGTCCAAGTACAACATCAGAACCTGCTTCAGATCCGGAAACAACATCCGTAGCAGCCCCACGAAAACCAGGCCACCAAACGTGGACTGCGAATCCAAGAATTGCATTTACCGGATACCCTGTGAGGGCAAATCCTATATCGGTGAAACTAAGAGGTCATTGAGAGTCCGCATTGCTGAGCTCAAGAACTACACACAGCGAGGGGAAACCAGCAAATCAGGAATAGCAGAGCATGTTTGGAGTCATCAACATAACATCGAGTGGTCCCAAGCTGAGATCATACACAAGGAGGAGCACTGGTTCAGAAGGAAATTCAAAGGAGCCGCATACATGTTGTCCAACAATGTATTCAGCAAAGCTAGCGTATAGATACGCAACATATGGAATCCCATAATCAAGAAAAAATGGTCAACTCCAGCCAAACGGTCATCTCTCGCTATGCCGATGAAACGGAGAGAGGGAAGAGTAGTGAAAGTACTCGAATGACCCATAAATAGCCATCTCTCGGAGGAATTAGTCCAGTCATCACTGGAAGACGATTGTGGATACTAACAATCGAAACGTCGTGAAGTAACTTGGCTTGAAATCTCTTAATTTTCAGTTTTATTTGTGTTATGTTCAATTGTTCAATTTTTTACTAGTATTTTATCTCACTGTAAATTCATTTCGGAGTTTTTCTGCTTGATGTATTTTTTATTTTCAGCTATTCTTCTTAATTTTCAATTGTATTGGTTATTTCTGGGGTTCCAAATCATTTAATATAATACTAGATAATGGAAGTCCAAACTGATGAAATTCACCACGAAACATTGTGAGTGACAATGTTTTTTCCTTTATCACTGCGAGCTCAACCCAATAAACTTTATTCTGGCGGACATAAAAAACTATGTTGCCAAAAAATAATGCTTTTGAATTTTGTGATCTTGAAAATATTTTGAGTAAAGCTGTTTCGTTTATTACCACTGAAAATAGAATAATTGCGTAGGGCATGTGAAAGATAAAGTAGAAATGAAAAAGTTAAGATAAGACCATATAATGGGTAATTTAGTTGACAGAAATCCGTTGATAATTATTCTTGATAATGATTCTGCAGCATCTGAGTAATCGGTCTGAAATGACAAAATAAGTTATTACTTTGTTATTATTTTTTTATTTATACGCTGAAATGTGATTTTGGAATCAAAAACTGTTTATCCGTTTGTCCTGCTGAAATAAAATGACTGCATTTCTGTAGTTCATTCAATGTTTCCTTCATAAGTTAAACTTTGAATACCTTTCCTCCACCTAGCCGCATATCATTAAAAAAAATCAGTTGTTCCTTAGTGCGACTCTGTACAAGCAACCTTGTCTGGGAGATCACGTGCGCAATGTATGATAATGTTTTGAAGTACTCTGTTGCTTGGATGGACAGAGTATAGAGTTAAAAACTGGTGTTTTTGTGTTTTGTGAGTAAGTAAATTTTCATCGATTTTTATATGTAAGTATGCTATGAAAAATATACTATAGGGCGTAATTAACAAGAAAAAAACTTATTATCGAGTTTGTTTGAAAGGGAGGCAAGTTTTGACCCGAATATCATAGCAAAACCTTGACGAAATGGTTTAGACTTTCGCGGCTGAGGTTTTCAGAGTCACTGTTTTCCGAGTTTGAAAGCCGTGGATTTTTGGAATTTCTTCCTGACGTTTCGCTGGCGCAAGTGGATAGCTTCTTCAGAGGTTTAACTATCATGGCTTACTGTCCGATGACTAACTTTTAGGTTTCATCGGACTGCAAGCCATGATGGTTAAACCTCTGTAGTAGCTAGCCACTCGCGCCAGCGGAATGTCAGGAAGAAATTCGAAAAATCCACGGCTTTCGAACTCGGAAAACAATGACACTGAAAACCTCAATTCATCGAGCGGAGGCCATTCTCCATTTTTTTTAAATAGAAATTGTAATCTTGCAACGGAAAAAACTACAATTCGTAGTTTTTGCTGTTCTAACCCCCGGTGACCCCTTTGGCACTTGTGGGTAGAATGAGTCTGCGTTAACCCTTGCCTGTTGTGAGAGGCAACTGAATAGGGGGCTCAACCCAGTGTTGTAATGCGATCCATGCCGAAGGAATAATGATATTGGGACCTCACTAGGTACTATTACTAATGGAGACTCTTGGATACCAAGTGATCTCCAAGAATACTTAACTATACATCCATGCAGGGGGCTTCATGGATGTGGACAATCTTTTCCCCCATACTCGTGGGACTTATACAGAACCAGACAAAATTGAAAACAAAAATGAGAACTCTTTGATCGATTCCTAACAAAATATAACTGATCTGAAGACTCAAGTGGACCAGCAAAGTAAAACACAAAAAAAAGGGTGACAGTCCCGCCGAAACCTTGGTTGCAGGACTGTTAAGTGTCCAACCGTAATACAAAAGAGTTTCAGAAATGCAGTTAATGATAATAATAAACAGGTAAAAAGAAGCCTAGAGAGGTTCCAAAAATTCCCCACAGTAGTAATCGCAAAATGCCAGGAGATCTCATAAAAATACTGGGTTGTATAGGGAGGCTGATGGTGGCTCAGGGTGCCGGTTATTAATAGAAGTCAACCTGAGTCAGGAACAGGATGACCTGAAGGGACTGGTACATGAATTTGATAACACTCCATCAGGCAGTAATAATAACCTATAGATAACCTGTGCCAAAGAAGACACCGAAGAATGGCTCAGGGTGAGCGTCAAGACCCTGTGGTGGCCTTGAGAGGAGGCGAACTTAACCGTGGTCAAGGCCAACAAACTTCTGAGGAGACCAAGGGGGTCGAAAAGATGAAAAGGAGGCAGCCAGGATATGTCTCAGTAAGCAGAATTCCTTCCTGATAGTGTCAAGGTGGCTCCTGCTCAACAGAAAGGAGGAAAAGGAAGGTCAAATTCTGGCTTCATAGATGAAAGATTCTTCAGGGCCCTGGAGGGAAATATATTTGAAGCCCACTATGACCTTGACACCAGTACCGATGTTGAGAGTAGTAAATGGGGGGATTGCCCTCTGCTCATAGTATGGTGTAATGGTTTCTCGAATGTATCTGAATTATTACAAAAAAATTCCGAAGCAGTTTTGCGGTAATGGTCAACTCTGTATATTGATATGTTTTAGTGTATGTCTGTTTCAATTCCATTGCGAGTATTTAATGATCACACTGGGAGAAAAAAAAGTAATTTCAGGGATGGATTTTTCCATCAGTTTATTTCTGAAGGAATTATTAATGATCTACACATTTTTGCAAATAGTTTGCGCTGAAAACACTGAAATTTGTTTTCAGATCAAATCAACGAATGCAATTCAGCTACTATTAGGAGAAATAAAGAATATTACCTTCCTTATATGTTTTTGTAGACCAGTAATTCCATAATTTCTTATAACGAACCACAGTTTGAGAGAACGGAATCTTTTACTGAGTGGAATTTGCCAGTGCTGTGAAAAATAAATGAAGCAATTAACAATTACCTGAGCCATAAATCAGCTGACTAAAAAAATTGTAAGAGAATAAATATGTAAAAACTCGTACTTTCCAAGTATAATCATAGTTAATGAACAACAATTAGACAAACATAGCAAATGAGGTATAAAGTACAATGAAGAGATCCGATTTTCACCGTTACAACTCTGAAATTGAAACTACTGTAAAAAAAAAGTTGAGAACGAAAATGTTACACATGTCAGCTAGTTCAAAAATATTACCATAGAACGGTAAATTCTAACGGTATGTGAAACTGATCTCAACTACAGAGAGCAGATTTAATGAAGAGGTAAATGATGATTGTGAAGTTATTTGATAGGTGAGGTTATAGAACTGGAATCATATGATTCAAACTAATATTTTCATTCAGTTGTGGTTTCAAACCTGAATGAAATATGGCGCTGCTGATGAAATGTTAAAACGAATAAAATAACTTACTGGTAAACATTTCTATCTATAGTTAGGTGGTACGACTCACCATGAAATCAATAGCCAGACCTATTCAAAATAACTCAGTGGATAAAATCATTCAACGCCTGAATAGTATTTAGCCGTACCTGAATATTCATGGGTCAAATATAAAGGATTGACGTTAAATGCTCCATGTAAAGCCCCACTATTTTTGACCCTGAAACAAGCACCGAGGTAATATTTTTCTTTTTTCAATTCTTTGGACACCTCTTTCAATTAGGAAAGGTTCCATTCTTCTAAGATGCATCAACATACCACATTGCTGTGCAGTCAAAATGTACCATCATCCACTTGGAGGGGTTGAGCGCTATGGAGTTAGCTTTGTCGATGCCTTTCAACCACACCCTGTATTCCGGACATATGAAGGCTGTCCCTGCATATGCAGCGTCCACATGGCACCACATCAGTTCGCTATGTGAGATTTGGGTGATTTCTTCCAGGTTGTCGAAGGCGCAGGATCCCGTGGTTCCCAAAGTGGCGCATACCTGAAATGTTTTAAGAAAATGAGAGTTTTTCCTAACCTACTTATATTTTGAAGTCAGTCAGAGCTAATTTCTAGAAATTGTGGTAGGTGATCTTTCGCCTACATATGCGGTAGACATTATGTTACAGTTGCAATGCTGCACTTGCTATATTGTTTGGTCCAGGAAAGATGTAGCAAGGTAACGTCATATTTGTAAAGCTTTCCACTTCTGAAAGATCTTTCAGTAGGCACTTCATATCATTTTCCATCCCAAGACCTATAGAACTCAATAAATATTACTCCAATCAACCTTAGATTTCAGGAACACCAACGACGTTACGCCACCAGAACGATGAGCAGCAACAACACTGCTGCAATCGAAACTCTTACCACAACATGGACAACCCGTGGAGGATCCAGAAGGATTCCTACGAAAAAGCTCCCGTTTTCTCTAGCCAGACTCCTGGGAGCAATGAAAAATCAGACGGTCATCAGATAGTGAACGACCATCCCTTAGAAGGAACCGAAATCTCAGTAGAACCCCCTCAGCATCTCATACCGAACTTAAGGAAATCCCGACTACAGCAACTGACTCGGACAAATCTAATGGAAGAAGAATCAAGTCACACAAACACAAGAACAACACAAAAACAGCAGCAAAAACAACAATAGTGATAACATCCAACCCTGAAGAAGTATAAGCCTATAGCATCGCCCCCCCATAATCTCGCCCCCACCTAAACTACGTAAACCCCAAAATATGAATGAAGGTTGATGTCTATGCTTCATATCTTTAAATTCAAGTAAAACAACAAAGATATCGTAGACGTTTTCAATTCATTTGGCAGACCTATTGATGCCATTATGTGTGAAACATAACATCGTTCAAATGTCCGCCGCGGCTTCTCTGGGTGGAGCGCATCTGAAACGTCCAATTTTCCATGACTCTGGCGCGTAAATTAGACTGAATCTGACCGATGGCATGGGTTATGTTGGCTTTGAGAACCGCTGTGGTTTGTGACTTTTTCTCATTCATATACCTGCGACTTGAAAAAAACCCACAAGAAAAAATCTAACGGGATCAAATCGCACGATCTCGAAGGCCAGTTTACGTCTCCTCTACATGAGATGATAGCGATGACCCGGTCAACGTTGTTCTCAAAGAAATATGGACCGACGACGCCGCCAGTGTCCACACCACACCAAACAGTGACTTTTTGGGATGCATTGGACGCTCTGGGATCTCATATGTATTGGTATCGTTCCAAATTCGAGGACCCTGAAGATCCATCAACCTGTGCTTCTGTGAAGTCACGGAAGATATTCTATCATCCATGGACGCATACATTCCTTTTTCAATGAAACGAACTTCTAACGGCAAACCTTGCTTCAACAAAAATTGCGAGCAAGCTGTCGCCTCCAAAAATCTCGCCTACCGGTAGTGTGGTGAAAATTCCAGTACCAAAAACCGAACAAGGTTTGTCATTGCTCGCAATAGCTACAAACTTAGGATAAATGGAAGCAAAGAACTTTACAATCAGAGAATCAGGGATGAACTGCTTGCCAATTCCAACAGGTCTAGATCCTGCTGGTCGGTAGCTAAAGCTGTTAATCAAAATTTCGCAAAATACACAATTCCACCACTAACACAAGCAGATGGTTCAATTGCAACAACAGCCATAGAAAAAGCAAATCTGCTAGCTGAACAATTTGCGTCCCACTCCACAATCGATTTTCTGGGAAAGGCGCCACTCACTATTTCCACAGTAGAATCCACAATGCCAGAATTAACTTTGCGACAACTTCTGGTTAGGCGAATTCTGAAACAGTTCAATATCAAAATGGCGTCTGGTCCTGATGAAGTGCCTGTTATCGTACTCAAAAAGTGCGCAAATGATCTTACACCAGTATTTTGCAGACTTTTCCACTTGTCTTACAAGAAAAGTGTTTTTACTTCTTGTTGGAAGATTGGTCGCGTTAGGCTTATTCTCAAAAAGGGCAAGAACAATTTTTCAAATAACTATATACCAGTTGTTTTGCTATCACTGATATTAAAAATCATGGAGAAAGCCGTAAACCACCAAATCCTCCTTCGAGTCCATTTATGATCGCAGCAACAACTTGACAGACAGCGTTAACTGTTGATTTACCTGCACGGAAACCAAATTGGTGTTTATGAAGAATATTTAATTTTTCAAAATAGACACTTGAATGGTTTTTTGAAATTATTTCCATAACTTTCACGGGGATATAGATTATAGATAAATTTCTCAATTCCAACATTTATATCCTGTGAACTCGATGAAAAGAATCTGAAATCTCTGGCGTGAAATGAATCTATCAAATACACTAGTCCCTTTCCAGAACAAAAATACTGTCTTTCGATGCGCGTTTCGCTAACTAAGTTAGCATCATCAGGAGATGGCTGACACTTCAGTCTACCAGTCCAGTATTTCAGTTTTGTTGTGAATATTAGGCTTTGAATCGAAATAACAAAGCAAAATTTCAATTAATAGACTATCATCCAGAACAAACCTAAATATTGTTCAATGAAATTCACTTGATAGCTTTTTCTGTCAGCGAGTGGAAGCAGTGCCCCGAAAAAGGATTAGAGCCATGCATCAAGGAAGATATCTTTCAACAAATAACTAATTGGGACAATCTCTTTGAAATGATGCGGTGGTGATCAGTATAAATCCCTTGGGCACAATTAGTTCTACAGCTCTTGATTTGTCGTAGGCAGCAGTCTTGTTATTTGGATTGGTAATTCGATCGGAATGAGAATAAGTTGCGAACGGTGGTTTCGAAGCATTTATTTTCGTGGCTGAGAAATAGGACATCGGCATACTTTTAAAAGTTGTAGGTTATCCTAGAGGGGGCGATTGAAACAGTTTTTATCCAATTTTCTCATAGGTTTCGAGTTCATTTTATGATTTGTGTAAGAAAATAATGACAGTGCCTATTTGGGTAGGGTTATTTTATTACAAAAAAGCATGATTTCTCTCCTGAGTAATGTACTGCGAAAGATACACCCATTTCAATATTGTTTCAAGGTAGCCAGTTGAAAAAAAGTAGACACTGAAAGTGAAAACTACCTCTTTCAAGTAATCTCGTCAAAAAGTCTTCAATCAGTTATTCTTCTCAGTGTGAAATATTTTGTAAATCAATTTACATCCCTTGACTTTGTACATTTGCCTACTTTCGATTTTCAATTTCCTCCTGAAGAAATCAAAAGAAATCATCTACCTTATCTGAATCTATGATTGAATTGATTCTATAAGTTTTTATAACATACAAAAAATACATAAAAGTTAGAAGTATTTGCCGTGTTCGAAGATTTTCTGCTATCGAAGAACATGGATCAGAGAATTTGCATCAAATTTTGTGTAAGAAATGAAAAAAAGTGTTCAAATGTACTTGAAAAGTTAACAGTGGTATACGGTGATTGTACTCTGAGTTAGAAAAATGTTTACAGGTGGTACAAGCTTTTCACAGAAGGTCGAGAATATGCCTTGGATGCCCAGCACATCAACAACCGATGAAAATGTTGAGAATAGCTTTTGCATCACGATAATGCACCTGCTCACTTGTCATTGCTTGTTCATTACTTTTAGGCCAAAAGCAACACCGTTATCATGCCTCAGCCACCATATTCACCAGATTTGTTCCCCTGCAACTTTTTCTGTTCTCAAGATTGAAGAGACACATAAAAGGATGGCATTTTACGACGATTGAGGAGATAAAAACCAAATCGCTGAGAGAGCGAAGTGCAAATCAGAACTGCTTAGAGAATTAGAAAAAACGCTGGCACAAGTGTGTTTTATCTGAGGGGGACTAATTCGAAGGAGAAAAAGTCGAAGTTGAAGAATAAATGAATATTTCTTGAGAAAAATGAAAATTCACTTCATTTTTTGAACAGAAAGCAGATTTAATTATTCTGCAATTTGAGATGTATTGTTATGCGATTGGAAAATAATATTCTTTGAGAGTATCAAGGTTTAAAACGACATTTTCTATTGTGAAAACGATTCAATTTTATTTCTAAAGAATGATTTTTCTTATACAAAATTCGAAGAAATAATCGTCAATCCATTTAATATATACTGGATAACTTTAGGCCATTGATTTAACTTTAGCACACTCTGTGGAATCCGGAGACCTGAACAACTGTAATCATTCACAAAAGATGTGAATTATGGTGAATATTATCAAGCGCGATCCGAGAGAAAATTCAGGGAAATCATGACCCTCCTCCCAAAATCATACATGTCAAATTGACAAACCTGTCAAAGTTGGCAATTCACCAAAATTTATTGCAATATTCGATTCCTGCTCAAATATTATGAACAACGAAATCCAAAAAGGTGTGTGCAGTGAGACTGATTGATTGTTCCCATTGAAATTACGTTAGTTAAAAATGAGTAATTCACTTTGTAGTTAGATAACACCCTTTTTTGGCAAAAAAAACATTCGATATTCGAGTTAAAGGTGGCATTGAGTACTATGCTGAGTAAACGGTAAAATGCCAAAGAAAATCTTCTCAATGTGTTGTGAAAAATTGAGAAGCCTCGTACTGCCACTTGGCAGACATCTTGCAATAAGTATCAGAAATCACGAACCTTTTTGAGCTAGGCATTTCTTGTCAAGATCTGAATGAAGAGACGATATTTTCATAATGATGAAAGCATCAAGAATTTATTTTGATATTTCAAAGTGGAACGCAAACTCAAACTTAATATTGCCACTCAACAGTCATGTGGTTTCTACGTAGTTCGTAGTGACGATCTGTTCCAAAATATGAAGACTTTGCTGAAAATTTTGGCAGCCTTTCTTATAAGCGCTCTGACGTCATGTTTCACGTTGACGCATATGAAGTTGAGAACAAGCATGCTAGAAGAGGGACTGACAGGCTCAACTCCTCTGAATATTCTTCCAGATTGACCTGAGACATCTGAAAAATTCAACTACCAGAAGATTTTAAAGGATACAAAACTTCAAAACTATCCAGTTTCATTGGTTAGTTAAAACATACGTTGGAGTGTACATTTTTTGAACAGACATTAATCGGTAACCGTCAACTCCTTCTGGGATATGTTTTTCCTTATACCACAAAGTACTCACATACTGAATATGTTGCTTGAATTATTTCTCAAAGAAAACTCTAAGTGGGGACGAAAACTGACGGAATCGAAGTGCGAAGACGAAAGAAAAGACATAAAATCTCAAACATAAAGGTTCAGAAGTGAACTGCATGTTTCCAGTGACTTCAGACATGAGTGAGTAATTATGAGGCATAAAATGTAGTTAGTAATCGTTAAAATCTCGCGATCGCTCCTGAATTTCACCAGGAACAAAGGGTTGAACTAATCTTTATTGTTTCCTACAATGGAACCAGAGATTGTAAGACTACAAATATTGAATGAATCTTAAGAAGCTATTGTATAGTTAAAAAGGTTATTTGTATCAACTACTCACCCAAAAAGGAATCAGCCCCTTTTCTCTATCTTCTTTGATAGCTCTCAGCAGATCTGGACCCCTCATAGAATAATTTTCATCAGACTCAATGTACCTAAGCGTCACCAGACCTATCAGAGCTGCTTTTTCTATGCTGGAATGAGCTTGATCCGAACAGTATGCCACCAGTTTACCATGAATTTCATGTTTACTAGCTTCGGGATAAAGATCCATGTAGAGCTTCAATGCCACGTACCTCCCAGCCAAAAGACTTATAAGGGTACTCTCGCTGGCTGTGGTCTGAAAATTATCGATTGATTCATTGTCAAATCATAACAAGTGGAAAATTATTGTGTGTACCTGTATTACACCACCTCCGCTTCCACCTTTCTTATGCAAGTAATCGTCAGGAAGACCAATCATTTTTCCTAGCCAGTTCATGACGACCATTTCTAGTTCGGTACAAGCAGGACTCGATGCCTAAAAGGTGAACGAAAATGTGACTGATCGTATTTTGAATGCAATTTTGCTCAGATTCGTTTAAAAATTATGGGAACTCGACTATTTTCCTTCGCAGCTCATTAGGTGGTCCCAGAAGAACCAATGTCATGAACTTGCCTGTAGGTGAAACGGTCTTCGTCTCCTTTGAAAGCGATTCTCCCTTTTGGGTCCAATGTTTTGATTGTTTTTTTTCTCAGCGAAAACGTTCGCTCTTAATGGCTGCCAAACAAATACTAATCAACGCAGCGTCTTTGAACTTGAAACATATATAGATTCTGATACATTGATATTTTCCTTCGCCATCTCTAGGTCAGGCTGGGTAATTCTGGGACCACTCTTTATCTGTAGATGGGAATAAGGAAATTTTCATTTGAACCAAAAAGGATTTTCTTTCCATGAATTTGTTACTCTAAAAAATGGGGACCTTGAGGTACAGTTCCTCGAATATTTGGTATGCATATGAAATTGAATGAAAAGTTCCCGCAAGGTGTCAGAATTTGATGACTTTAGGTAGACTGCAGATATGTTCCTAAGAGCTTTCACCGTTGTTACACTTCATGGCACTTAAACTCATTACCTTCACCCTGATAGAAATCTTTCACGAACGATAATTTTGTATATTGGTCACTTGCCACATTCAAGGGACTATTCCTTGGACTATTCTGAGTATATTTTCGCTTCTGATGATTTTTGATAGGGCGCTTTGTTTCAAAGATACGGAGCAAAACAGAATTTCCACAATAACATTTTATTACCAAAAATTACATGTAATGTTTCTTAATCTACAAGAACTGTTGAAAATGACTACCCCCTACTCGGTTGCAAGAATACAATCTCCTCTTCATCGACTCCCTAACTCTTTCAAAAACACCAGAGGCGTTTCTGATTGCGTAACACTCAGTAATTACTTGATTTCTCAAATCTTCCACATCTTCCATTGAAGTAGTATAAACTAATGGTGGCTCCATAGGAAATAACCCAGGGGGTTCAAGTCTGGTGATAGAGCAGGCTAAAATGCGTTGGTGCACCATCGTGCGTAAACCACATTGCATTTTTTGTAACCACGGTACATCCTTCAGAAACTGGAGTAGTGTTTGTTCCAAAATTTGCGGTATAGCTCGCCGATAAGTCTTCCTGGTAGGAATACCGGTCCAATTAGGAAGTCACCTACAATTCCCACCCAAAAGTTTAACGAAACCAATCTTCAAGCAACTCATGACGATTTTCTTCAGCCCAAACAATGATATTGTGGAAATTCCTTATGGCATTTCTTGAGAAACTTGCTTCATCGGTAAAAAGAATAAGCGTCAGTAGTTGAGGGATTTGAATCAATGCGCGCAAAAGCCATCGACAGAATGCAATACGTGTAAGAAAAACTGCAGGAAGAAGTGCCTGAACTCGTTGTATGTGGGATGTAAACAACAAATAGTCTCTGAGAAAGTTCCAAATCGTCCCATTACTTACATTTAAAGTATTTGCAATTTTTCGAGTAGAAGTTCCAGGACTTTCTTCTATCATAGCCAGCACATTCTCTTCCGATTCTACCGTTCTTGCAGTGATTGGCTCCTATTTCATGAAGTAGTTGATGTATACTTCGGAAGGTTTTTCTATTAGGCACTGTACAACCACCTAGCTTCCGATGAATTGCTATCAGCAAGTCCATAAATGGAATGCATGTCAGTCATCTCTGCGTTACTATAGCCATTCATGATAGAGGACTCCACTAACAAGACTTTAAATATTTAACACAGAAAATGCACGTCAAATAGAAAAAGTCAATCAGTTTCAACCTACTCGATACATATTAATGATCACTTACGAGACATAATATTCAAATTGAATGTCTGCAGCCGTTTGTTGTAATCGGAATGTTGTTGATAGGTACCAATGGAATTGTTGGATTTTTTATTACTTGGTAGGTCGAGTGTAGTATGCTATACTTTCATTTGGGCTACGTTGATAATTTTAAAATTACCAAAATTTTCATTGTCGAAATTCTTTTTCATCCCGTATTTTCGAAACAAAGCGCATTATCAAAAATCATCAAAGGACAAAATATCCTTAGTATAGTGCAAGAAATAGTCCCTTTATTTTTTCCACATGTTTAGTAAACACCCTGTATATCGTATTCAAACACAGACATAACAAAAAGTTTTGGGTTTTCCTTTGATATTATTGTCAGTAATAAATCTTTATTTTCCTGGATATGAGTAATTACTATGAATAAATATTGAGTATTTGATCTTCTAAAGAGATTTCGACGCGATGGTACAAGAAGTCCTCCAGATATAATCTCATAATTGAGTCTGCGTTATACCTGGACATGGTGAAAAATTAATCAACTATGACGTTATCGGCGATATACCTGAAACCAGTGGGTATTCTCAGGGCTCCAAACATACCAATGAGTTGATCAAGAAATGGAAATTGAGGGAGTATCTTCTTATGTGAGTCATCAAATTGTATTTTCATACCAAATGAACCGAAGTATGGGTTGGATTGAATTTTCAAAAAACTTTATAAATACGTTGGCTTTTCAAGTTGCTGGTTCACTTCAGTAAGTGTTAAATAACCCTGAAGACAAGATGGTGTAATTTAGAAAGTACGGAATCTAATTTAGAAAGTACGAATTCTACAGATCATTTGTATTTGTTTCTCCCATGTTAAGTTGCAATCTATTAGATGAGTTGGAGATCTTAAAGATGTCATTATTGATTTCGAAAGTTAGATTAGAAGATATTCTATGTTCAGTGTGAAACTCAATTATTACTGTTTTACTATGATTCATTATAAGTGTGTTTCGTATGCAATAATCCGCAAAACCTTCCAGAATCAACTCAGTTTTTTGATGTAGTACTTGGAGATCAGGGTCCGATACCACAATGGAGGTATTATCAGCGTACATGAAGACTCTACCGTTTTTTTATGTTATTAGGCAAGTCATTGATATACGTTAGGAAAATCAAGGGACCTAGTACACTCCCCTGTGGTGTTCCAAGATCGAAATCGTATTCCTTCAATTTGGTTTCACCGATTCTCACGATTATTTTCCTGTCATTGAGAAAGGATGTTATCCAGTCATTCACTGGGCCACGTAGACCTAGGTTGTTGATTTTTTTGGAGACAAAATTGCAATTGATCGTGTCTAAGGCTCGCGTTAGGTCGAATGATATGACAAAAACATACTCGTTTTTGTCCATTATGTCGTTGATGTGTTGAACAAGTTCTGTTATCGCTGTTTCGGTAGACTGACCTGGGCGGAAGCCATGTTGGCAATTAGTAAGTATATTATGCTTTGTAAAGAAATCTGTAATTCTATTGCAAATAATTTTTTCAATTATTTTGGAGAATATGCTCAAGAGGGCGATTGGCCGGTAGTTCTCTATTTCGCTCATGTCACCCTTTTTGAATATAGGAATAATCGCAGCCGATTTCAGAACGCTAGGAAACGTGCCTGAATCCACTGATATAAGGGTGTTCCAATGTGATAAATATTGATATGGAAACTAATCAATCAATTTGGGTTGTTGATAAACATATAAAAATTTGAATTCGTTTTTTGCATAACATCTACCCTTGAGGAAAAAGTAGTTATACAAATATTGGAACTCTGAACTTTGCTCTGGTTTACCATTCAAAAAAAGGAAGAAGGCTTTTGTATTCATTTCAAATTTGGACTGATAAGGCGCAAAAGCATAAATCTCAATGTACACGCCTGAGGAAGCTATTGTATAGCGAAACACATGTTGCGGTTTTGTAAACTGTTAAGTGAAAATCTCCCAATGGTGTTTCTTGAAAAAAAATGAAATAAAAAAAAACTGCATAAAATATATTTATATTTTAATTTAAAGAAATTTTATGGAACATTTGACAGCGAAGTGTGATACAGATTGTTTCATAATCTTCAACTCAAACAAAAAAATAACTTCCAAGTATAAGATCTCGTAGGAAATATGAAACTTCCGTTTTTGAAAGATGTATTCACTAGGTAAATATCGCAGATAACGGAATGTATTAGTAAATATAATTTGACAGTAATTCCTTACGTTGTTAGTATTTCTTTGGTAGCGGAGAAATCATGTGCAATACATATTCATATTTAGCAATCGAAAAAAATACCTAATGCATGCTAAATAATGAGTCAAGACTCTGAAATGCTTTCAGTCAAAGTTGTTATTGATATAAACTTTTCATCACATTCAGTCATGGCTTGATCCTAATAAAATCGTACATTATTTATACATAATATATAAAATATTAAACTTGGATAAACATAATATTTCTGAGACGATGTTGACCTATCTAGTAGATACGATTATCATCCTCGGTTACTGATGCGTTGCCGGAATCATACTATTAGCTCACTTCAATCGACAACGTCCAAACTCGGTTCTTAACCAGCAAGAACAGATCCAATCTAGCTTGCACCGGTTTTCAAAACATCAAAACACACTCTGCATACTCGCACCGGCTTGTTTTCTCCAAATTTAATGATTGGCACTTCTTGATCAGAGCATTTGCTGCAAAGTGCCCTACCGCAGTGCCTGCAGTGATGCGTTCTGACGGTGATCGAGAAATTTTTGCCACACTCTTGACACGAGTCGGTGCTTGTCCAAGTTGCGGGTTGGGATAGTTGATCCAGAAGGCGATTGAGAAGTTGCTTGCTGGGTACCTACAACAGTTCGAAATATAGATTAACCAGTAGGCCTTTTGCCTTTTTGAATTACCTGGTAGTTGAAAATCGTTACTCTTTCGCAGTTTTCATTAGAAAGGCAAGCGTTTGCCTTAACGAGAACACGACAGAGATTTGCGTGACCTTTCATGTAGGCCAAAAGTAGAGGTGAATTGCCCTGAAGAGAAAAAATTATTGGTTCATTCATATATTCATCAACATGCAGTGCATTTCCTTAATGTCCCCCCTTTTTAGTTTTTGAACGGGTCAACTCAAAAAATTGAAATTAATGCATGAATACTTTATTTTGAAGTGAAATTGACAGATGAAACTTTCAAGATGGCGACTGTGCGCCATCTGGAAAAAAATTAAATGGAAAGGGAGGTCTTGTGACACATCTGTTTGAAGCTCCCGACAAATGTTTACAACCCTAGAATATAAAGTCAATATCTTCAACTACTACAAAATGGCGGAACTTTTAATAATTGCCTGAATACATCGACATTTAACTACATAATATGAGGTAATAAGCTTGAGGTCAGTTCAGAAGATGCTCAAAATGGTTGCCTTGAACTTCTTGACATATGAACAGCCTATCCGATATTTCACGCCGAACATTTTCGAACACGGTAACGTCAATATATCTACAAATATGTATTATTCTCTGCCGTATATCCGATATTGAAGCAGGTTCAGTTTTGTACACCTTTTGCTTCAAATAGCCTCATAAAGAAAAGTCCAAAGGTGGCAAATTTGGTAAGCGGGCTGGCCATTCTGTAGGACCTTGACGACCAATCCAACGACCGGGAAAAGTAGTATCCAAATAGTTTCTTATTTGTCTGGAGTAATGTGGTGGTGCTCCATCTTGTTGGAATACAATATCCATATCGAATTCATTAGGATTCGCTTCGACGATTTCAGTGATGAGAGGG